>LPNX010533019.1:204303-240867 GCA_001517045.1 Pseudotsuga menziesii | reverse complement strand
TCTCTCACACACACAAACACCCACACATATCCAAAAGTCACCCCATACCACTATGATTCCCCCTCAAATCTCTCTCTCTCTCTCTCACACACACATCCCTATGTCTCCCCTTACCACGAACAACCCCCGATCCTCTCTCTATCTATCCTCCCAATATTCCCCTAACTAATACTTGTTAGGATATTTAGACACTTAGGAGTTAGTTAAGATCAACTTGTGTAATATATCTATTAGGTAAAAGTGTGTTTCTTTAGCATGCATTAGTATGCATTTGTAAATATTCTAATCCGACAGTCACAATATGTTCTAGACATAGAGTGATCCGATGGTTCAACTTCTCTTAGATCATACCTACCATTAATCTTTGGCTTAACACTCGATTGGTATATGATCTCTATTTAAAGAGCATACAGGGTCCTTGGCTAGTTGATCGATTATGAGAAGCTCATGTAACTTTCTTTCTTTTGCATAATAAATTGCTCCAAGTAGCTATTTGGCTGGGGCCGTGGACTGTTTCCCTCTCGAGGGTTTTAACCATGTGACAAACATCGGTGTTTTGATTTGTGATCTATTTGTGTGAAGCGGTTGCTGAAGGTGTTCGGTCTTTTTGGAGTACCCTGTGTACCCAAACATGGTATCAGAGCTTTTATGAAGAGCCGCTTTCGGTTTTAATCGATATCTGGAACTGGTGTTGCCGAAAACTTGAAAGGGTTTCTGGTTCTATATTTTCTATGCATTTTTTGGCCTATGAGAGATGTTCCATTGCATCTGGAGCATCGTTTCCATTGGGAAATAGTTTTCGTTTCATTGAAAACCGTTTCCGTTTGCTCCAGAAACACCCATTTCGACAAATATGAAGGTATAATGTTACAGTGAAGGATTTTGTTTTTTTTAAATCTCTCATATTTTATCAGTTTATTAGTATATCTTTTATGTTTTAGTCTCGGACTGATGTTTTCCCTAACTATGTATGCTCTTTGCCATGCATCTTGCGCGATCATGGCAAATCAGAAACAGTAAGGGAAAGTTATTTTTCATGTCTTCCCGGCTACGTATGCTCCTTACCATGCACCTTGTGCAATCACGGCAAATCAGAAACAATGAGAAAACTTGGAAATGTAAACTTTCCGGGTAAGCTAACAAAGATCTAACCCCATTGTGTGGAAAAAAAAAATTTGTTTTTTTTTTCGTTTTTTTTTGTGATTTGCAGGAAAAGAAAGCAAGCATGAAAAACGAGAGAGACGAGTAAAAAAAAAAAAAAAACCTTCCTCTTTCCATACTTTTACGTACCTTTTAAACTTAGCTCACTTTGTCCAAAGTTGCTTTACACCTTGATAAGTCTTGAGTTCAAGTCTTATCAAGCTACTTTTTAGTGCATGGAATTCTATTTTCAAGTTACTTTATTGTAAAAGTGCATCTCACATAAATAAAATAAAATAAAAGTGAGTCACTTAAGTCTTTTAATTTATTGCCGCACTATTTAAAAGTCACATTATTGTAAAAGTGAGCATCACTTATTCTACAAAAGTGATTCACTTCAAAGCAACTTTATTGTAAAAGTGATTGTCAACGGTAGATCTTGGGAAGAGGGAGCTTCTTTTTTTTAGTTGGTCAAGTTAATATCTGCCACGTCACTATTGGGAACATCTTCAACATTTTCTTTGATCAAGCATAACTTCATCATCCGGAATCAGTTTTAAGTGCCATTTTTTTAAAAACCGCATATTTTTTCGAGATATTTTCATCTAGATAGTTAGTTTCTTTTCTTCAACCACTATTTTATAGTATGGCCACCCCTTGTGATATTATACTTACAAGTTCTAACTATTTCTCATGGAAATCTCGTATGGAGGATGTTCTGCGAAGTAGGGGACTTTTCAGGATAACCTTAGGGAAAGAAACAGAACCCACTGATGATGATAAAAAAATTAAATGGGCAAATCGATGTGATGAAGCTTGTGGATTTATTGGGGTGTCAATATCTACGGATTTGAGATTCCACATATCTCAAATTGATGAACCTAATCTCGCTTGGGAAAAGTTGGAATCTGTGTTTGGTAAACACAATGAAATTCAGGGTCATCAACTTGAGAATGAGTTGCTTTCCTTGAATCCAAATGATTTTTCATGCATTCAAGACTATTTATCTAAGTATAAAACTCTTAGACTATTATGTGCCGAATGCAAGATTAAGAAAGAAGACAGACAATGTATTTATCATATTCTTTCAAAACTTGGACCTGCATATTCTGTTTTTGTATCTACATTATACTCCATAAAATAATCCTTGACTTCAACTAGCTATCAAGAGCCTATCCTTGAATCCTTTTGTAATTCCTTAATTAGAGATCAAGATAAGCTCATTCATCTTCGAATAATTAACAATGCAGATACATCTTGGAAAGCCTTATTGTCCCAACAAAAAGAAAAGTCCAAGCCTCCCAAGAAACATAATTTTCGCAATACTAAAGACAAACAAAAAGGGTCCCAAACCCTCTCAGTCAGCTCCTCCTTTAAAAATGAGAAAGGATACAAAAAAAAGGAAAGAAAACTGAGCGTCATTGTAATTTTTGTGGGAAAGATAATCATGATGAATCTAAATGTTTTAAGAAGATGGCAGCCTTGGAAGTAGCAATGAAGAAACACCACATCATCCTAGATTCGTCTTCAGAATCTAACTCTCATGGACATGCATTTTGTGCTTCTGGTTACTCTTATACTACATCTTCTTTTTCTACTTCAAATGAATGGCTCATTGATTCTAGAGCATATTATCATATGGCTAAGGATCAAGCCATCTTTTCTACTATGCATGAATGTAACACCAAACAAATATTTGCTGGTGATGATAGATCTCTAAGTGTTGTAGGATCTGGAACAATTCCAGTAGAAAATGGTCATTTTAGTGATGTACTATGTGTTCCAAAAATTTCCTGCAATTTTTTATCAGTCAATCAAGTCACTCATTTAGGTGAAGGTAAAATTATGACTTTTACACCTCACCAAGTTGTAATCAAGGATTTTAAAAATCCTCAAAATGTCCTTGCTACTGGAACTGTTGTTGATATTGTCGGGTTTTACAAATTTAACAATTTTGGGTCATCACCTTTTCCTTCAATTTTTGTTGCTCATAGTGATAACTTGAGCAAAATTTGGCATGAGTGATTTGGTCACTTAAATTATCTCTCATTGCAAGAACTAGGTAAATAAAATATGGTGACTGGTCTTCCAATGGTATCTTGCAAGGATGGTGTTTGTTTCGGTTGTGTACTTGGAAAACATCATCGGGATAGTTTTGACAAACGTGCCTCTTGGCACACCTTGGTTCCCTTGGAGCTTGTGCATAGTGACTTGTGTGGTCCTCTTCCATCTGCTTTATTTTCTGGTTTCAAATATTTCTTAACTTTCATTGATGACTACTTCAAACACACTTGGGTTTACTTCCTAAAACTTAAGAGCGAAGTATTTAACATGTTCTTGGCCTACAAGGCCCTTGTTGAAAAACAATCTAGTCATCAAATTATTAAGTTAAGATCTGACAATGGAGGAGAATATGTTAACAACAAGTTCACTACTTTCTGCACTGAACAAGGAATCTAACAACAACACACTATTCCATATACACCTCAACAAAATGGTGTAGTTGAATGGAACAATCGCACTTTAAAAGAAATGGCTAATTGTATGATCCAATCTAAGGGACTAAGTCTTCAATATTGCGCTGAGGCCATAAATTGTGCAAATTACATAGTTCATCGCACACCCACTAAAGTTTTACAAGGTATAACACTAAGAAGAAGCATGGAGTAAAATTAAACCAGATGTAAGTCACTTTCATGTGTTTGGTTGTGAAGCATGGGCTCACATTCTGGATGAAAAATGGAAAGCATTGTAGCCTAAAAGTGAAAAGTGCATATTTGTTGAATATTTTGAAGATGTCAAAGGTTATAGACTTCTTCAACCCCATTCACATGATATAATCATTAGAAGAGATGTTAAATTTCATGAAAATATGTTGGCTTGCGAGCCTAACTTAGCGGGTGTGCCATCTTTGGCCTGCGAACCTGATTCGGCGATTGTGCCTTCTTCTTCTTCTTCCAACTTCCTTGATAGTTTTCCAACTCCAATTTCTAATGATGAATGTGAGGATGGAAATCCACCTTTTCCTACTCATGTTCCTCCAATTGCACCAGCACCAATACTTCCTCGATGGGTCTGTTTAACATGTGAAGCAGCTAGTGATCTTGATGGTGATCCTAGAGATCAATGTCGAACACGTTCTCAGTTTCAGTGAGCCTCTTCTCTTATGACTCAAGCTTCTGAGAATCATGATCTAGAGACTTTTGCAGAAGCTTCAAGAAATCTAGATTGGGATGCAGCTATGGATGAAGAATATCGTTCCTTAATGGCGAATGATACTTGGGATCTTGTTCCTCTTCCAAAAGGAAGAAAACTTGTCAGATGTAAATGGGTCTAAAGAACTAAGTATGCATCAGATGGAAGTGTTGAAATACTTAAGGAAAGGTTAGTTGCCAAAGTTTTTTCCCAAGTTGAAGGGATTGACTACAATGAAACCTTTGCCCCTATAGCAAAAATGAACTCCATCTGCCTTGTTCTTTCCCTTACAACCATACATAACTGGGAATTCCATCAAATGGATGTCAAGTCTGCCTTCTTACATGGTGATTTACATGAGGAAATTTACATGGAACAACCTCCTAGATATGTTCAGAATAACTCTAGCCTTGTTTGTCTCCTTAAGAAATCCTTATATGGCCTTAAGCAAGCTCCTAGAGCTTGGTATGCCAAAATGGATAGCTTTCTCCTTGACATTGGTTTTTCTAGATGTCATTCTGACCCCAATGTCTATACCAAGAAAGTAGGAAACCATCTCATCATACTTGTTATTTATGTTGATGATCTTATCCTTACTGGTAGTGACCCTAAACTTATAACCCATGTGAAATCTATCCTTAATAAAAATTTTGAAATGTCAGACTTAGGGCATTTGCATTATTTTCTTGGTCTCCAAGTCTTGCAAACCAAATAAGGAATCTTTCTTTCCCAGTCTAAGTATGCTTGTAACCTTCTTCATCGCTTCCACATGGAATATTGTAAACCAGCCCCTTCTCCCTTCCAATCTGGATTCAAACTTTCTGCCACTTGTACTTCCCCTGAAGTAGAGGCCACCTTGTATCATTAGCTTGTTGGTAGTTATTTATACTTGACTCATTCCCATCCTGACCTTTCCTTTGTCGTTGGTCGTGTTTCCCGTTAAATGCAAACTCCTCATGAAAGTCACTGGAAAGTAGCAAAAAGAATAATTTGATATATTCAAGATACAATTCAGTTTGGGATTCATTACAGTACAGGGGGGAAACCTTTGTTGGTTGGTTTCACTGATTCAAATTGGGCTGGAGATCCTAATGATCGAAAGTCTACTGCAGGTTATGTTTTCAGTCTGGGATCTGGACCTATTACTTGGGCTTGTAAGAAACAACAAGCTCTTTCTCTTTCTTTAGCCTAAGCAGAATATCGATCCACAGTTAATGCCAGTCAGGAAGCTTTATGGCTTCAACAGATCCTTTCATAGTTTGGATTCAAGCAGTAGTATCCTACTCCACTTTGGTGCGACAATCGAAGTGCCATCAAGCTTGCCAAAGATCCAGTTCTACATCAGCGTAGCAAACACATTGAGCTACACATGCACTTCATCATAAATATTTTTCATGATAGTGTTATTGAAGTTCTCTATTTCCCTACAGATGATCAAGTTGCAAACATCTTCACCAAGTCTCTTACAGAAGCGAAGTTTTCTAAACTTCGGTCTATGTTAGGAGTTCAGGAATGTTTCCTTAAGGGGGGATATGCTCTAATGCCTCCTTCCTTCTCCTAATAGTGTCACTTTTGTAAATCCTTCAATACTATCCCAAGTTTTTCTTAAGGGGGGATGTTAGGATATTTAGACACTTAGGAGTTAGTTAAGATCAACTTGTGTAATATATCTGTTAGGTAAAAGTGTGTTTATTTAGTATGCATTAGTATGCATTTGTAAATATTCTAATCCGACGGTCATGATATGTTCTATAAATAGAGTGATCTGACAGTTCGACTTCTCTTAGATCATACCTACCATTGATCTGTGGCTTAATACTTGATTGGTCTATGATCTCTATTTAAAGAGCATAGAGGGTCCTTGGCTAGTTGATCAATTATGAGAAGCTCATGTAACTTTCTTTATTTTGCATAATAAATTGCTCCAAGTATCTATTTGACTAGGGTCGTGGACTATTTCCCTCTCGAGAGTTTTAACCACGTGACAAACATCGGTGTGTTGATCTGTGATCTATTTGTGTGAAGCGATTGCTGAAGGTGTTCAGTATTTTGGGAGTACCTTGTGTACCCGAACAATACTAGCCCCCCCACAAA
Organism: Pseudotsuga menziesii; assembly: GCA_001517045.1. NCBI lineage: Eukaryota > Viridiplantae > Streptophyta > Pinopsida > Pinales > Pinaceae > Pseudotsuga > Pseudotsuga menziesii. Next base: position 234,438 of record LPNX010533019.1, on the reverse strand, counting down.
TCCCTCCCCACTAGGTCTTTCTAACCCATTCTCCACTCATTCTAACTCCCCAGCTCATCCAAATACCTCTAACAAATTTCAAGAATTTTTCACAGTCGGCGTGCAATTTTAGTGTCATGTCCCCATATTTTTTGACATAAAAGTGTTGACCATGACCACCACATTGGGGATCAAAGATGCATTAATTACCTCATCTAGGGAATTTTTCCCAAATATTATTTATGATTAATTAATTAATCATCCGAGGAGAATGTTTCTAAATAAAAATTATTGAGGAATGTATTTAATTTTTATTTATAATAAATAGTTATTGTGCAAATGACATGTGGAATTGAGCTTTCCATATCAAACACAATTGGCAAGTCAACTTGCCAAGGGAGGAGATTAAGAAATTGGAAAATATATGACAAACGAAGTAAGAGAGAAAAGGGAAAGTTCCTAAAATCTATGACAAAAGCTGTCATAACAAAAGCAGGAAATTTTTGCCAAAGGAGGGCATAATTTCCTTTTCAAGACTCAAAAACGCCATCAGAACAAAAGAATGAAAGTTTTGACAAAGGAGGGCACATTTTCCTTTTGGAGACTCAATCTTAAAATAATGGAAAAGAATAAAAGTTGTAAGGGATAAAAGTATCAACTCTTTGAATAAGGAGGGATAATTGCTAAGTCAGATTGAGGACTTGGACATGGAAACATCTCCACATGGCCCCTACATTCCAATTTTCTTAAGGAGGGCCCATGGCTTGGCTAGGGCAAGGGATTTAGGTGTTGAATTTCTCTCATAGGTCACCTATTTCCTATACTTGATAAAAGGGTCACCCAGAATTCTATTAAAGAACAATTCAAGCTCATGCACATAGTTTGGTTGTTGTGTTTATTGATCTATGCTTATATGAGCATGCCTTTCTGAGTGATGTGCCTCAGACACTTGGGAGTTGAATCCCAAACCTTTCCTTCCCACTCCTTCATCCCCATTTCTTCTCTTTGCAGTTATGGAGCACTTTAGGTTCATCCATTGAAGGCCATATCAGACATATCTTTCAGTCACCATCTTAGCTAAGTCGAACTCTAGTGAATCCCAAGCTGCACCTACGCTCTCAACCTTCCCGTTGTCATATTTTTGGCCTCCTACCCATCATTTTGGAGTCCTTTTATGTAAGGTTCATTCTATCCAATTATATATGATGTATATAAGCTTATAAACTATGTCATTTATATTTATCAGGTCGAAATAATGTTGTCCCTGAAGTTTACCTTCTCAGTTTCTCATGAAAGGATTAATTTGTCATTGTAATGGGGGGAAGTTGATCACTTAGTGCAATAATGAGAAATAAAAGGGTATGTCAATGAGTATAAATTTCCATTGAAGCTGTACTAATGTATTTCATATGTTATTTTCTACATTGAAGTCAATATATTATGAATTCTATGTTTATTTTGTACCCTAGCTAGAATATTAGTTTTAAATGACTAGTTTTACCATTTATGCTATAAAATGAATTCTTCCTGTTACCACCTAAGTTGTACTTGGTGGTTTTTTATCAAGTGAGCCTGGTGAATCAGACAAGGATAACTTGTTTGGTCTTTAGAAGACCTTCAGTCTTGTTTCTGAGAAACTTTGTTGTACTATATCGCATGTTCATAGCCCCTTGGGGGAGTTGTAATAAATGTTTTGGCATGATAGTGTTTGTAAAAGACTCGGTCTCTTAGACTTTATTTTTCAATCCGATCAGCCCAGGGTGTTTTTTCCCTTGGTTATTATTGGTTGTTGAATAAACAACTGATAATTTCTAAGTTTTTCACTCAATACCTCCAAAGTTGGGGTGGTTGGCTTGGCATTTAGGCCTGTTGAGGTTATTAGAGTCTATGTGTCAATGTATAAACATGCTAGGCATTCTGGTTGAGTTATATGAACATGGCTAAGTCCCCCTAGGTTTTTTAATTTTTTTCAGGGTTTTTTATTAAAATTTAATTTTTTCAAAACTTAGGCTATGTTTTAATAGTTTAATTGGGAAAATTGGTTTTGTAACAAAAGTGGGCTTGTAAGTCAGATTCAGTCATGTAAGTGCTCATTTTCAAGCTAAGAGCACCCAGTAAACCTATAGACCCACTATTTCCTAGTTTTGAGTGATTTTCCATCACTATGGTCAGAAAACCCCAAAAAATCAATTATTGATTATTTTAATTAAAAAATTGATGAATAATGGAGCAAATCCAAAATCCTAGATCAGTGGATTCTTAATGGATTTGATTGAAATCACTTAGATCTGATCCAGATTAACCGAATCTGACAAATCCTTGACTGAAGGAGGTGATCTGGATAGATCTAGAGTTGAACTTCAACATCCTTTATGGGGAATCACACCCTCTCTCTCTCCTCCACATGTGTGGGCTCTCTTGGAAGCTGTATGGATTGATGTGTCAGTCTATGGGTTGATGTGTTAGCTCAATCAACCCCTCGATTGATAAGTAGGCTCATTAGAAGCTTAGTTCAGCTTCAGATCAGGCATTGATGGACTCTCCTTCAGCTACAGTGGTCTATCTCCTTGGGATTTGCACCCCCTGGGTTGGATCTCCTTTTTTTGTATAAATAAAGCTCAGACAACCTCTTCCAAGCTAGTTAGAACTGGGATTGAGGTGTTGTTTCTATTTTACTATTGTTATTGTTTATTATTCTGGAATAAAGAAGTTTTGGAGGCAATATCTAAGGTGTAATGATCTTCATGTGTGGATGGTGATTGTCAAATGCTTATGAGGTATAATCTGTGTTATTTATCTTTTCTTTTGCTGGTTAATTGTTCACCTTGAAGGAGAGAGATCCATCCTATTAGGGTAAGAGTTTATTCTAGTTTGATTTATGCTCTTACTATTTTCTTGTTTTAGATCTATTGGAGTTGCGTGTATTTTAAGTTTAATTGCATGTTTTCCAATTATCTTTTCAGGTAGCACCTATGTTTTAACCATCTGTTTGTGAAAGGATTTCTAAGTTGCAGGTGATCTCTCTTGTAGAAGAGGTTGAGCTGGTTTGAATATTCCTCATATTCAATATATTCTATAGGAAATAGTCCCTTAGTGTTCCACCAAAGCATACTCCAAATCCTAACATTCTCAGGCTTCCGTCACTCATTCTCTCTCTTTCTCCTTCAAAAATTCAATTTTCTTACCTAGTTAATGAGTTCGAAAGATTTGTTCTAATTTTTATCTGTCATATTAAATTAAAATTTACATAGATCTACTATTTCAAAGCTCATAGTCTAGATCTCATTTCTGAAAAGTATCATTAAGAATTCTAGATCTATCTTAGGGAAATTGCTCGTCTTGCATGGCAATTTAAAGAGAATCCATAGGTTGCATGCTCTAGATTTCCTTTTCTATTTTAAAAAATATTAAATCTAGAAATAAGTGCATATTTCATTTTCTTCACAAAAACCAAGCCAAGATCCCAAGGAAATCTTTCTTTCCTTGGTTCCTTTTTCACCTGTTTAGCTAGTTTTAACTTATTCTTTTTTGAGTTAAGGTAGGCTGACTGAAAGGTACTCTTAAAGTGATTTTGGGAATATTTTATTCTAAAATGCTTGCTATTTTTTAGCAGGTTTAACAGAAAAGAAAATAATATGCTGTTTGAAAGTGGCCTCAGGAGCGTTCAAATCCCCCCAGGGGTCTCCCCTTTGACTGAAATTTAAAAATTTTGGAAAGTTGTAAGATGTTGGTTTCATCCCATATAAGGACCAAGAGGTTTCTAATATTTCAATTTTATAATATTGGAACCAGTAATAATAAAATGAAATATTTTTTGACTAGGGTCTTTCGAGCCTGCTCCCCATCCCCCTAGGGGGGATCCGCGTCCGTTTCATTTTTTTGCATTTTTCCCTTTTTTCTATTGTAGTTTAGTATTGACATGCAGGATTGTATAATTTGATAATATTTTTCATTATTCCATATTTTCAATTCAAAATTAACCATACTACTTACCCCACGACTTCCCGATTGACCCACAAGGGGAAAGAGATGCGTGGTAGGACTAATTAGAAAACCGGTGTTGTGTCTCTAATTTATTTTTTTATTTTTTATTGTTTGATAATCATAATAAAATCAGCTCCTCCTTGAACACCTCTTCTAAAATTTAATAAAAACAACAAAGATTCCAGTGTCTATGCTCTGTACTTGGATGTGGTTCATCTGATTAGTCAAGATACATAAAAAGCACTTGAGTGACTAGATTAATTAGTCCTCACCTCCCAAATTGACAAACCATCAGGAAAAAATACAACGCCTTGAATGAACTATAAGTGGTGGTAAAATACCCAAAGGAGTGGGAACAACTAGAAAGTGACCTTGAGGCATCGATCTCTGTCACACCCTGATGGGTGTGTTACAAACAATAGTCTCCGAGACTCTGTTCTAGCCCACAAACACCTGGTAGGTAGCCATGAAAGTTCACTTTTGGACATACTCCAAGTACCCCTCAGGTATATCTGAAGTCCCCTTTTCGCCTAATTTAATTCATTGACATTCCACACTAATTTAAAATCTACCAAGAGACCTTTGCCACAACATTCATTCAAGCACATGCAAGCACATTATTTTATCTNATTTCTTTCAATTATATATCTATATTGAGTGTCATTACTGTGCTTATATGCTTTAAATCTTGCATCTTGTTATCTTTTTCTTTCACTGGTTAAATTCAAATCTCCTAAACAACTTAATCATTCTAACACCGTCACACTAAGTAATTAGCCTTAGTAATTCAATAGGGTCTACCCCCCTTGGATTCGTTAGGAGTTAGCTTGAACAGAGGAGTCAAGAACAAGGTGACAACCTTGACTCGAGACTTGCCCCCAAGGACACATCGAGTGGCTTGAAGATTTCTTCCAAATAACCCAAGTGTGTGAAAGGACTCCTTTGCATCATGATGAAGATAAAATGAAATGGTATGATATTCTATCTAATTTATTTCCATGTCACATGTCATTCCAACCTTTGGATATACCCTGCACTACACATCATGGAAGTGATTTTGCAAAAAATTCAAAGGCTGGCTTGTATGTTGAGAATGTGTTTTGTGTTGTGGATCCATGGAACAAGCAAAATGGTCATGTATGTCGGCTTTTAGAAGAATAAACCTTGGTGGATTATCTTCTTTGTGAGCTACATAATTTGAGTGGATCAGTAAAGGAGGAAAGAAAAATCATATGGAAGCTGTGAAAAACTTTGTTGACATCAATGCCTTGGTGGCAAGATGTTGTTGGAAATCTTTTGGTGGAGAGATGGAAGGAGAAGCCTTTATTGAGGAGTGCATAGAAATGAAAGAATGCATGGAAAAGATGAAGGATAACTATATCAACTTAATATCTGATAGATATCATCTCCTCATGATGGTTGAGATGTACCTTAGTGCACTCAAGAAGGAAGAATAAGAATCATAGAGGCTTGTTAATAAGTTGGAGACCACTCATGACTTATTGAAGAGCACACAGATTCCTTCAAAAGTCAAAGTTATAGATCTATAAACTTTAAGAGGCGTTCAAGGTGTCATACCTTTCATGTTGCATGGAAGGATGTTTTTTGGGTATAATGGAGGGACCTCATGTGGAGGATAGCCATGACAAAGGAGAAGATTTGTAGGTGTTTGTGAAGAGCCATGATGAAGAGTATTTTGGACAAGCACCCATTGGTATGTGAAATGACGTAGAGGAGTTTTAGATATGGGAAATATGGTTGAGGAAATTCCAAGTGAATCAACAAGCAAATATGATCATCTATTTATGTATTGGGAAGATAAAAATATCACATAAATAAAGGATCAAAGATGTACTAGAATTGCTTGCACCATTAAAGGGTTTTTTGACACACATGCTGGGAAAGAGGCACATTATGACAACCCATTATGGTTCATAGAATCTGATCCATAGGGGTTGGGTGAGCACATTCCATATGGATCAAAAAATAAAAAATTTCCTTGTTCATCTATTGATTGGGTGGATAGAGACCCCTGGGGAATGAAGACGACGGGAGGTAAAGCATTTAAATTATGCAATAAATTCCTTGTCATGAATGACATTGTATTGACATGCAGGTAGACACAAATATTTAATGTTCAGCCATTGGATACCTTCCATACACATGACCATGAGCTGAATTCTAAACTTTTTGTGTTTGAGGAATTTTGGGATGCAAATGACTAGTTCCAAGCACATGGACATTGCTCGAGAAAGGATTATTTTTATCATGGAAGGAGTTCTCTTTTCAGTGAAGAGTCAGAAGAAATCCATTTTGTTGGAACATACCATGATGGTATTGATGCATCCACACCTTTGGTGGAAACATTTTGTAGGTATTTGTTTCACCATAATTTTTCCACACACCTATGGCATCCAACACACATGAGGATCATAACTGGGTGAAGGGTGTCTTTGTTTTGATGCCTAGTAAGAAGTAGGAACCTCCCACACTCATCCATGGGGATTTGTTGAGGGAGACACCCCCTTCTCACCTGCAGCAAATGAAACCATGTCTATATTTGATTCCTCCATTCTTGGTGGTGATTGCATGACCAGTGGCAGAGAGTTGAGCCATTGGGATTGTGCACATGGGAAAGCAATAAAATTCCCATATGGATCTCACAGTTGGAGGATTTGTTCATCTATGGCATGAATGGGCACGTACTTGTTGGATTCATGCACCTTGGAGGGTGTACCTTTTACTTACACCATGGAATTTTCAGCAGACACATCTTACATCTTCTATGAGAAACATGGGAATTTATGGTTGTTGGAGTGTTCCCAAAATTGTGTTGGGACATGCAACTCACACCCATGTCACTGTAGCACCATAATTTTGAAATTTGATTTTGATGTGCATCAAGCACGTAAGGAACTTTATGTTGGGTGGAGAAATCACACATATTTCCAATTTTCTGTACAGTGGTATGATTTCCACATTATAAATATCATTTCCTGTGAGAATAAATTTTTATGGTGGATACTAATGTTTGGATACTTACAGTTGAGGAAATGGGATCCAGGCATAATTTTTTCTGATAAGTGGTGTTGGAAGGAATTCTCACTAAATGGAATGCAGTGCAAGCAATGGGACCCTGGAATTGCTTGTTTTTTGAGAAACTTTAAATGATTTCTTGATGAAGCAAGTCAACATTTTTTGCACATGGGTTCATGCTCTAGTTCTCCTACATAAATTTGCAGCACTCTAGAGTGCTTCTGCTTGAGGACAAGTATATTTGGGAGTGGACTACTGTCATGTCCCCATATTTTTGGACATAAAAATGTTGACCATGCCCAACACATTTGGGGGTCAAAGATGCATTAATTACCTCACCTACGGAATTTTGTCCAAATATTATTTATGAAGCACTAATTAATTAGCCTAGGAGAATGTTGCTAAATAAACATTACTGAGGAATTTATTTAATTTCTATTTATCATCAATATTTATTGTGCAAGTAACATGTGGAATTGAGCTTTCCATGTCAGGAACAATTGGCAAGCCAACTTGCCAAGGGAGTATATTAATAAAATGGAAACTCTATGACAAAAGCAGTCAGAGAAAAAAGAGAAATTTCCAAAAATCTATGACAAAGCTGTCATAACAAAAACAAGAAGGTTTTGGAAAATGAGGGCGCAGTTTCCTTTTGGAGACTCAGAAAATATGTCAGAACAAAAGCATGAAAGTTTTGACAAAGGAGGGCACAATTTCCTTTTGGAGACTTAGTCTCAAAAGTAGGGAAAATCATAAAAGATGTAAGGGATAAAAGTAGAAACTATTTGAATAAGGACAGTGAATCACTAATTCACATGGATTACTTGGATAGGGAAACATCTCCACATGGCCCCTACATTCCAATTTTCTTAAGGAGGGACCATGACTTGGCTAGGGTTAGGGATTTAGGTGTTGAATTGCTATCACAGGTAACGTATTGCCTATACTTGATAAAAAGGTCACCCAGAGTTCTATTAAATAAAAAATCAATCTCATTCAAACATTTTGCTTGATGTGTTCATTGAACTATGGTATGTGAGCATGCCTTTCTGAGTGATGTGCCTCGGACACTTGGGAGTTGAGCCCCAAACCTTCCCTTCCCACTCCTTCATCCCTGTTTCTTCTCTTTTCACTTATGGAGTGCTCAAGGTTTAGCCATTTAATGTCATATCAGACATATTTTTCAGCCGTCATCTCAGCCAATTTGAGCTCCAGTGAAGCCCAATATTCACCTATGCTCTTAGAATTCTTCCTATCATATTTTGGGCCTCCTACCCATCATTTTGGAGTCCTTTTATGTAATGTTAATTATATACAATGATATATGATGTATAACAGCTTATAAAATCTGTCATTTATAATTCTCATGTATAAATAATTATGTCCTTGAATTTTATCTTCTCAGTTTCTCATGAAAGGCTTAATTTTCCATTGTAATGAGGGGAAGTTGATCACCTAGTGCAATAATGAGCAAGCAAAGGGTATGGAAATGAGTATAAATGATTATATATTTCCATTTAAGTTTTATTAATGTTTTTAATATGTTATTTTATGCATTCAATTCAATATATTATGAATTCTATGCCTTATTTTGCACCCTAGCTAGAATACTAGTTTTAAATGACTAGTTTTTCCATTTTTCTATAAAATGAGTTCTGCCCACTTAAATACAGTTTTGTAAGTTTCCATGGATCACTGAAAGAACCAAATTCCCATAAATAACTTCATATGATATTTTATTTGAGTTTGTATATTCATTTTGGATCCTCCATTGTGCAGGGTCTCACTAGGCCAAAATTGCCTAAAATTCTCAATTCTTCCCTAAACCTTCTAGACAAATCCAGATTTGTTAGAAAATCTCTCAAATTACATTTTATTATGTAGGAATACCTGATAACACTTAGGAACTATTCCATAACCCCCTAGTCGAAAGAATAGAAGGAATTTCCCTAGTTTCACGATTGGGTGTCCCAGAAGCGTGGGAGTGGGTTTCAGCGCAGTGGAATATGAAACCTAAATGGTCACTAATAGAAATGTGTTAGGGGAAAGGAATTCACTATTCTGAAATTACTCTTGGTTTCTTCCCACTTCCTACTCCCTTGTCTGCAAATTTTCCCACCAAAACACCTTAAATTACCATTAGAGGAAATTTTAGGTCTAAAATGGGCCCCCTAAGGAAAATAATAAAATAATAGTTGTTAATTTTGGAAGAAGAATGAAAAAACTACTTTTTTTGTTCGTATTTTCAACATATCTCCCTGTGTTTTTACTCAAATTCTGAGGAGGGGACATCATCATCACATTTTTTCAGGTATTTCTTGTTTTTGGGGTAGCGGGGTCTATCAAAAGTATGCAATGTGGGTACTCGTTCGATGCGGAATTAAATTCCACATACAACAAGCTCTTCCACTCAGAATTTGAGTAAAAACACAAGGAGATATGTCGAAAATATGAACAAAAAAAGTAGTTTTTTTTAATGACAAATATGTCAATTCAACCATTATGGTTGACTCATTTTATTGAAATTCTATTGGTTCTTGAATTCCAACTCACAAAATTTATTGTTGGCGCATTTTCTTATAAGACCCATTTTAGACCCCAAATTTCCTCTAATGCTAGTCTAAAGGTTCACTAATTGGTTGTAATTTTTATATAAGAAATTTTATTTAATTTTCAGCATTATTTAGTGTTCAGGTATCAAAATAAGACTTGGGAACATTACAATGGTATCAGAGCACTCTTCTCCTCCCATATGGAATGTAAGCTCTTAGTGAATAAAATTTTGCAAATCAGTAAATCTAGTTGCAACTATGAGGTTGCTACCAATAATTGAAGACATTGAGCAATATGATGAAGAATATTGTGAAGAGACCACATGCAGTACATCATATATATTATGTAGGGATGATTTTTATTATTTCTTTCCTCCATATTATGATGAATCAATTTGGTGGGAATCTACCAATGTCGGTGGTCAACTTTTCAATGGGAAGATCTCTAAGAAATCTTCTTTAGTATTTCATGGAATACTGTGCCTTGAAAGAAGAGATAAGGGAGGTCTTATATTTTTTAGATTTCTATACTCTGAAGATACATAAGCTATCCATAGATCTCTACTATGGGGAGAACATGATAAATATTTCACACATGGTTTATTAAGTGTTCAAGAAATTGGAGACTGGAAGGTTGCCTCTTGGAGCCAAAAGAGGAGGAAAGAAGAAAGATTCATCAAATCCATCTGCCTATCCAAGTAGTAAAGGAATATTGCTACCAATAATTGAAGACATTGAGCAATATGATGAAGAATATTGTGAAGATACCACATGCAGTACAACGTATATATTATGTAGGGATGATTTTTATTATTTATTTCCTCCATATTATGATGAATCGATTTGGTGGGAATCTACCAATGTCAGTGGTCATCTGTTCAATGGGAAGATCTCTAAGAAATCTTGTTCAGTATTTCATGGAATACTGTGCCTTGAAAGAAGAGATAAGGGAGGTCTTATATTTTTTAGATTTCTATACTCTGGAGATACATAAGCTATCCATAGATCTCTACTGTGGGGAGAACATGATAAATATTTCACACATGGTTTATTAAGTTTTCAAGAAATTGGAGACTGGAAGGTTGCCTCCTGGAGCCAAAAGAGGAAGAAGGAAGAAAGAATCATCAAATCCATCTACCTATCCAAGCAGTAAAGGAATTTTTGGATTTTTTATATAAAGAGATTCCAGTGACTATCAATATGAAGAAGCTTCAATTTCCTTGAAGAAGAAGAGAAATGAAGGGGAGACAAAGATCCAAGACGTGATGTGAAAACCACCACAAGGTGGTTGCATAAGAGAAGAAGTTGAAGTGGAATGCACTTCAAGTTTATTCATGGGTGATATGCGGATCACTTCAAGTATCATATCCAAAATATGTACACAATCATATTTACAGTCACCTCCTAAGCAATAGAATGAAGAAGAAAACAAGGCCACGCAGCTCAGGTGTAAACCAGAAAATTTGGTGGAGGAGCAGGCCACCAAAGTATATGTACAGAAAGGATAAGGTGAATAACATGAATGATAAAAGTTATTATTTTTTCAGAATCCATGTACAGCTACAACCATATTATCCAGGGGATAATAGAAATACTTCACTTGTATCTGAGGACTACAAGATGAAGGACAATTGTCAAGCAGTTGAATCTGCTCCTAGTTTACCTGTTAGTGAGCTAAAAATTAATGCAGAGGAGGGTGATACTGCCAATGATTATAATGGATATTTTGTATCAGATCCAAAATAAGAAAAAAAATCAGATCTGAATTCATTATCTAAACTTCTGACTGAAGTGGAAGACAAGCCCCCACAAGCTGGGTATGAACTAGGAAAATTGAAGGAGAAATATCTGATTCAGAGAGATGAGAACAGTTCAGAATTTTGCACTCTTTTGAAGCATGATGAAGCTGAAATGACAGGGCATGAGATTCTCTCTAATTTATTTACATGTCACATGTCATTCCAACCTTCAAATATACCCTCCACTGCACATCATGGAAGTGATTTTGCAGAAAATTCAAAGGATGACTTGTATGACGAGAATGAATTTTGTGTTGTGGATCCATGCCATAAGAAAAATGGTCTTGTATGTTAGCTATTAGAAGAAGAGACCTTGGTGGAGGATATTATTTGTGAGACACATAATTTGAGTGCATCACTATAGGAGGAAAGAAATAATCTTATGGCATCGATGAAAAACTTTGTTGACATCAATTATTTGGTGGCAAGATGTTGTTTGAAAGGTTCTGGTGGAGAGATGGAAGGAGATGCCTTTATGGAGGAGTGCATAGCACTGAAAGAAGGAATGTTTAAGATGAAGGAGAAATATATGAACTTACTATCTAACAAATATCAGCTCCTCATGATGGCTAATATGTACCCTCAATAAGGAAGAAGAAGAATCAGAGAGGCTTCCTAATAAGTTTGAGATCACTAGTGACTTATTGAAGACCACACAAAGGTTCCTTCAAGAGTCAAAGTTAAAGATATCTAAAATTCAATAGGATTTGAAGGTGTCATCCCTTTCATGTTGCATGGAAGGAAATGTTTTGGGTATAATGGAGGGACCTCATGTGGAGGAAAGTCACAAGGAAGGAGCATGTTTGCAAGTGTTTGTGAAGAGACATCATGAAGAGTATTTTGGAGAAGCACCTGTTCATATGAAGAATGACATAGAGGAGTTCTTAGCTATTGGAAATATGGATGAGGACAGTCCAAGTGAATCTAAAATAAAATATGATCATCTATTCATGTATTGGGTAGATAAAAATAGCACATAAATAGAGGATCAAGAATGTACTAGAATTGTTTGCACCACTGAATGGTTGTATGACACACATGTTGGGAAAAAGGCACATTATGAAAACCCCTTATGGTTCATATAATATGATCTAGAGGGGGTGGATGATAAAATTCAATATGGATCAACAAATAAAAAGGTCCTTATTCATCTATTGGTTGGCTGGATAGAGACCCCTAGGGATTGAAGACAGTGGGAGGTAAAGAGTTTAAATTCTACAATAAATTCCTTGTTGTGAATGACATTGTATTGACATGTGGGAAGCCACAAATATTTAATTTGCAGCCATTGGATACCTTCCATAAACATGCACATGAGGTGCATTCTAATTTTTTTTGTGTTTGAGGAATTTTAGGATGTAGATGATGAGTTCCAAGCACATGAACATTGCCCGAGAAAGGATGATTTTTCTCATGGAAGGAGTTATCTTTTCAATGAAGATTCAGAAGAAATCCCTTGTGTTGGATGATACCATGATGGGATTGATTCATCCACACCTTTGGTGGACACATTTTGTAGAGATTTTTTTCACCATAATTTATTCCACACACCTATGGCAGCCAACACACATGAGGGTGATAACTGGGTGAAGGGTTTCCTTATTTTGATGCCCAGTAAGGAGAAGGAGGCTCCCACACTCATATATGGGGATTTGTTGAGGTAAATGCCCCATTATCATATGGAACGAATGAAACTATGTCCTATATTTGATTCCTCCATTTGTCGTGGTGATTGCATGACCAACGGCATATAGTTGAGCCATTGGGATTATGCACATGAGAAAGCAATAAAAATCCCATATGGATCTGAGTGTTGGAGTATTTCTTCATATATGGAATGAATGCGTAGGTACTTGTTGGAGTCATGCACCTTGGAGGGTGTACTTTTTTCTTAGACCATGGAATTTTCAGCAAACACATCCTCAATCTTCTGTGAGGAACATGGGCATCTATGATTGTTGGAGGATGCCCAAAATTGTCTTGGGACATGGGACTCACACCCATCTCATTGCACCAACATAATTATGAGATTCAATGCTGATGTGCATCAAGAAGAAAAGGAACTTTATGTTGGGTGGGGAAATCACATAGATTTCCAATTTTTAGTACACTAGTATGATATCCACATCATGAATATCATTTCTTGTGATGATAAATTTTTATGGTGGATACTAATGTTTGGATACTTACAGTTGAGGAAATGGGATCCATGTATAATTTTGTATGATAAGTGGCATTGGAAGGAATTCTTACTGAAGGGAGTGCAATGCAAGAAATGGGACCGTGGCATTGCTTGTTTTTTGAGAAACTTTACATGGTTGCTTGATGAAGCAAGTCAACCTTTTTTGCACATGGGTTGATTTTCCAGTTCTCCTACATGGTGGAAAAATTTGCAGCACTCTGGAGTGTTTGTTCTTGAGGAAAACAAGGTTTGGGAGGGGATGACTATCATGTCCCCATATCTTTGGACATAAAAGTGTTGACCATGCCCAACAAATTGGGGGGTCAAAGATGCATTAATTACCCCACCTAGGAAATTTTGTCAAAATATTATTTATGAGCCATTAATTAATTAGCATAGGAGAATGTTTCTAAATAAACATTATTGAGGAATGTATTTAATTTTTATTTATCATTAATATTTATTGTTCAAATAACATGTGGAATTGATCTTTCCATGTCGGGCACAATTGGCAAGCCAACTTGCCAAGGGAGGATATTAATAAACTGGAAACTCTATGACAAAAGCAATCAGAGAGAAAAGGAAAAGTTCCCAAAAGCTATGACAAAAGTTGTCATAAAAAAAGATGGAAATTTTTGGCAAAGGAAGGTGCAGTTTCCTTTTGGACACTTAGAAAAGCTGTCAGAAAAAAAAAAAACATGAACTTTTTTGACAAAGGAGGGAGGAATTTCCTTTTGGAGACTTAATCTAAAAAGCAGGGAAAAGCATATAAGTTGTAAATGATAAAAGTAGCAACTCTTTGAATAAGGACAATGAATTTATAATTCAAACGGATGAATTAGACAAAGAAACATCTCCAAATGGCCCCTACATTCCAATTTTCTCAAGGAGGGCCCATGAATTGGCTAGGGTTAGGGATTTAGGTGTTAAATTTATCTCACAGATCACCTATTGCCTCTACCTACTAAATAGGTCACCCATAGTTATATTAAAGAACAATTCAAACTCATTCACATAGTTTGGCTGATGTGTGTTATCACTCCAGGAAACTCCTCTAGGTTGTAGCTTGAGGATGCCTAGTAACTTAAAATGTTTTTAGGTTTTTCTGATATGGATCAAGTCAGTTGAACTATATAACCATTCGACTCTCAATACATGCATAAAACTCACTCATTTACAAGGATTTTAGTTACAATTGCTTAGACGTTCGACAATAAGGTGCAGGGATGGAGAACTCACCAGGCTGGCAGAATTACATACAAAACACATGCATATAAATGGCTAAGTCCTTATGAGGATGGTATTTATAAATCAAATTTCACTAGCAAACAAATAGGATGACAACTATCAGCTTTTAATCAATTTGAAAATAACCTAAATACACATTCAGGCATAAATATAGTAAAGAAAGAGATGATGCCTGAACAGATCACAACAAAAGAGCTTATATCATGAGTAAGTAAAATGATAAGCATGAAAGAATTATATGCTTATAAATCCCCGAAGTTGAAACTCTATTATAAAATCGATCATGGGCTTTATAGCCTTCTATAAAAATGACAGATCTTGAAACTTCGATCTGTTTTCACAAAAAATACTCAGAAGTGATAGTTTTTTCCATATTAGGGTTTAAAACCCTAGCTAACTATTTGTATATCTATTTCAAAGATCTAGTTCACTGAGCGAACATTTAATAATTGAAGTGGTTGCTAGTGATCGATGCTATTGGTCTAGTGTAAACTTGCCACCAAAATCTAGTGTTTTGGCGGTTAATTGATGTGACCTTTCTTGCTTAATCCGCCATAATTTTCTACCCTACCATTGTGGTTGATGATTGAAAGTTATAACCTCTAACTCGTCGGCTCCCTAGGCTTGAATGCTGCCACAGTGTCAGCATCTCAAATTACTAGCTTTGTGATGGTTTCTACATCGACGATCGGAAGCTATAATAACTAATGCATCAGAACCTCAAGGTTGAATGCTGTCGGGGTGTCGAATATTCAAATGACTAATATTCTTAGCATCAGTGATCGAAACCCCAAGACTAAACGTATCGGTGCTTTCAATCGCTAGCTTGTCGACGATCGAAAGCTATAATCACTAATGTGTCGGAACTTTAGACCAAAACATTGTCGCAATGTTAGAGCTTTAAACCACTAGCTTCGTGATCGGAAATAGGAAGCTCTAGCCACTATCCCATCGGTGCCTTAGATCAAAACGCTGCCGCAGTGTCAACATCTCAAACCACTAACGTTGTGATTGAAACCTCAAACCACTAGACTCTTCGTCGATGATTGAAACCTTAGACCACTAATGATTGGCGATCGAAACATCAAGCCACTAGTGCTTCGGAACTTCAAACCACTAGACCCTCCATAGTGGCAGCGACATAGAGGACTAAATCTCCAAAATTTTGGCATTGTAGAGGATTAAACCTATGACCTGCTGTCAAAAATAAACAGTTCAAGTGAGCTTTCTGTTTCATCATACACCAGGATAATATTCGTCAAGTTAGAAACCATTGCCATCACATGTATCCAATTCCCATCCATTTCTTACCACAAAAGTGTCTGGAACTGATAAATAGAAGTCTTTGAATGACTCATTCCATATACAATTTCATTTTTTGGAGCTCTTATTGCACCTGCGTAATTTTCCCAAGCTTGTCACTACAGTTAAAAACACGCGAGGGGAAATTTTGTTGTTCTTTCGGTGGTTAGTGTATATGTTGTACTCCTTCTTAATCCACCAAAGACAACCCTTTTTTGTGGCTAATTAGATGTTCTAAGCCTCACCTAAGCCACTGAAAGCTACAACTTGTGAAATTTTTACCCAAGTAAAAAACAGAGGCTTTCAAACTGTCAGTGATATTCATATTCTTCATTGCATGAGTTAAATTATTCATACTATCAAAATAAATTTATTTTGGGAGATAACATATGGATCCTACTTGGGGATTGGAACCTCCCTGTGAGGTCCCAATAACCTCAGACCAAAATGCCTTTCCTGAAAAGGAATAATTAAAGCTATCTTCTAGTGTTCCATTGGGCATGGAGTCATTTGTCTTCTATAACTGATCCGCGACACCCTACATGTAGCCCACTTTGCTTATTCATGAAAAAAACTGAAAATGATCTAGCTACTCATATTAAGAGCTTATTTTCCTATCTACTCCTACTCCTAATTATAATCAGTAGATCCTTCTTATCATGTGACATCATGCTTCCAATGAAGCCAGGTCAGAAGATAATCTGCTGAACTTATCCCTGATCTTGACCCAAAAAATAAATGAAACCCTAGCATGCAGCAATGTAGTTTTGAAGGGTGACAGAACCAGCTATCATCTGACAAAAATATTTTGATATCTATGTTACTCACAAGTTCCAGATAGTCAGCAACGGGGTCATAAAAGGCAACAAGAAATACCTTTTTATGTTGATGTTCCAACTTAATGAAAAGTTGCTGCTGGCTTCTTTTAGTGATCACTATGTCAATTGTAGATTCCTCAACCTCTGACTGGGAATGATGAGTTATGCCCTGCTGTTCTGGACTTTTTAGACCATCATCTTCCTCTTCATATGTGTTGCATTCGTTCTTTGTCTAATAACAATGCAAACTCAATAGATGGTCTAGATCGTTATGCTCCCATTCACATAATCTGAATTCATCAGGACGATAGGATGAATTATCACAGCTAACAATTTCCTCTTCTATAATAATATCTTTGTAGGATATACGAAAACTAAAAAGATCTGTATTGGAATTTTGAGTAGCAGATTCGTAACAAGCATCTATCATAGCATTCACACCTTTTTTATCATCTCCCTGCTGAAAAGAAGAACTAGATGAACTTTGAGTAAATGATAAGTCTTCACAAATTTTAACGTCTTCTTCCTCATTACTATATTTGTTGAATATAGGAGCATCAAGATAATATCCTAATGACAGAGATGAAGGATCTCGTATAGGAGTATCAGCAATAAAATTTTGAAACAGATCTGGAAAAATATTACATATTTCCTTGTCATGATTCGAAGCAACATGTTCATACAGAGAAGGAAGATCTTCTTCCTCATTACTGTATTTGTTGAATATAGGAGCATCAAGATAAGATCCTAATGATAGAGATGAAGCCTTCTCTTATAGGAGTATCAGCAATAAAATTTTGAAACAGATATGGAAAAATATTACCTATTTCCTTGTCATGATTCGAAGCAACATGTTCATACAGAGAAGGAATATCTTCCTAATGTTCTAGCCGAAGATTAGATAGTCCCTGGAAATCTTGCTCCTCTTGGTTATTACAACTTTCCTTGATTTGCAAATATGGACACTGGGAGCTACCCTAACTGATTTCAATGATCATTTGACCAGCAGAAAGCTGATAATTTCCATGTGTAGTCAAAGACATCAATTCCTCAAATTCACCACAATCATATTTAATGATGGTAGGAAAACCTTCAACTCCTTTATAATTCATTTCTAGTTTATGTTTATGGGAAAGTACCTCATTGTGAAGATCATAAGAGAGATGAGGTAGCTCTTGAAGGAGATATTCTTCTCTATTTACCTTTTCATCCTAAGAATGCAACTTATATTCTTCACAACATTTATCAAATGCAAACTGATCTGGATAGTACCTTTTATAGTGCTCAGTGAATGCTCGGTGAAAATATTTCAATGATGAAATGATGGAAGGAGGTAAATAAAAATACCACTAACGTGCATCACCATATAATGAATACATGAACATCTTCATGCTACTGATCTAATATATCCATGCATCCGTGAAACTTGAGGAGGTGTTTTGCAGGATTTTCTTCTTCTTCCTCCTTGAAGACACGTAAAAAATCTCCCCATTTGGACATATCAAGTACTGGATGTGGGAAACCAAGAATGGAAGAGAAGTCA
The DNA here is from genome assembly GCA_001517045.1 of Pseudotsuga menziesii. Lineage (NCBI taxonomy): Eukaryota > Viridiplantae > Streptophyta > Pinopsida > Pinales > Pinaceae > Pseudotsuga > Pseudotsuga menziesii. Next base: position 215,995 of record LPNX010533019.1, on the reverse strand, counting down.
AGAGGTGCAAACCTCCAAGCAAAAAGAGCAGAAAACACTTTTGACATCTTAATATTGTGGAGTTGCCACTGAATTCGTCTTTCATGGAGTCACCAGGGATGAGATATTTACAAGCAACCGTGCTTGAAGATGCCCAGACCATAAAATTTTCTGATGCATTTATAAATTCTTCAGATTGTATGTTTCGGCAGAAGAAATAATAGCAGAAATATTTGTTGAAATACCTGATGTAGCATTTTGTGCAGCAGTGCTGGTCTGTCTTAGTAAATCCCTAGCTTTCCTCAAAATTTCTTCTGGATCTAAAACAGGTGTTGCTGGTGGCCCCTTTGGGCATGCTCTGGTACTTGGTCTTTTTGAAGCCACCTTATATCAATGGAGTCTCCAGATAGATGATTACAACCATAATTGTGTCCAATATTTGTCTATCATCAAAGCATGGATCTATGTCATCTCCCAGGGAAGTTGAGCTTCAATCTTCTTGTTATAACAAAATCTTGTCACCATCATGTGATAAGATATTTAACATACCTACTTACCTTGAATCCCAGCTTCTGGAGTGGAAAATAAATGGTTTTGCATCAATATGTCATACAAATTCCTAGCACCATGCATGCCCCTTTATCCAGGAACAGTACCCCTTCTCGCACCGCATTTCATCGGTTTTCCACAAGCGGTGCCACCGCCCATTGCCCTTGGTCCATAGGCGGTTATTACCAGAACCGCTCTATCATAGAAGGAGAAGCATGGTACCCTGGGTAAAAAGGGAAAAAGAGAAGTTTCTTGAGGCTTCTAGATGATAATATTTGTGTACTACCTTATCCCTACTATTGTGGGTTGGTTGAGATCGAGATCCCTTATCCTAGGATCTTAGAGGCCACCTCACCCACTAATTTCTCAACTATCTCTATCCATTAAAGCCCTATAAATATGAGCTCATAGGCATGGTTGAGGGGAGAACATGGAAGGTATTTTTATGCTATTAGATTGATTCTTGGCCCAAGATCATTTGGAGAAGAGCATAGAGAGATGGAGTCGGAGCTTTTGGGGATGAAGATATGGTTTCATGGAGATGCGTGTCAACACTAAGGCTTGGTTGTGAACTTCTTTATATGTCTAATGGAAGTTGATTTATGACTCACATATGATGTTGTTGTTTTGATTTTGCATATATATGTTGCTAGATTCCTTAGTCACTAGCATAGATTAGTAGATCATATTCTGGTTGATTTGATTCGTTTCGTGTTGAGATTTTTTGTAGGTACATAGGTGAATTGTCAAAGCCTTGTATTCCAGATATCTACAGAGTATAGGGAGAGTATTCAACATTTGTCCTCTATTTGTTCTAGATCTGAACCATTTGGACCAGTGGAACACCTTGCTGTCCACAGGAGGTGAAATATTCCAGCTAACAAATCTGGCGAATCTGCTAGGAAATAGAGTATTCAGTTGTTTTGATCTTCCTCAGTCTACAACTCTTGTCCGAATCCAGGATTTTATTCAAATATCTTTAGTCAGATCTACTCTCTGACTGAATCCATTTGGGTTTGAAACCTTCAGATCTGTTCAGATCTGAGTCATTTTGGTCTTTTATGCTCTGTTTCCATACTCAATTCAATAGTATTTTCCTTGATCTAGTATTTTCCTGATTGGATCCTTCGTTCTCTTTGTTTTCTAGATTTTTATAGGGAACCGCACATGTTCTATTGGCAAGGAACGGTGCCACCGCTTGAGTCTAGTTATCCACAAGTGGTGCCACTACCTGAATCTAGTGAGAAAGGAGTGGTTCTGCCTCAAAACTGCCTGTCAACAGCTTCATCTGCGCAGTGCCAGGTAGGCCCTGTTCCGGACTGTGTATTTTGATTTTTTGTGTGTTTTTGGCTTAATTTTTGATGAAAATAAAGTGTATTTTTTGCAGTCGCTTTGATTGTTGTATTCTTTCTGCATTCAAAGAGATTTTGTGTTTCTTGCATTAGATTTTATATTCTTTTCTTATCTTGAAACCTCTTTCTCTTTTCTATAGATATTATTCATTGGAATTGGAAATATACATTTCATTTTCGTGAGTAGGTTTCAGTTTTTTTTGGACTTGGAATGCATGAGTGATCCATGTTGTTTTGAGTCTTTATTTTCTTGGGTGATTCTTGTTTCCTTTCGCATGCTGATTTTTTTAGTGCTTGGTAGGAAAGATTGGTTCTTCATTTCCTTGTCTATTTCAAAGAGAAGTTTTAGTTTTCTCTCTCTTTTGCTTTATTCACAAGCTTATTGAACGATTTTCTTCTTGTTTTTTGCATGATTGTTTGAAATTCTAGATCTTACTTTCATTGAGAAGAAACATCTATTTTCAACTTTGCGTGCATTAGAGTTAGATTTGTTTGGAAACGTTAGTGAAATCATCTTTCCATTGAGTTTTTATGCGTGTTTTTCAAGCATAAAAAGATAGGAAACATTTTGATTTATGTTATATGTTCTCTAGATATCTTTCTTATTTTCTTTGAAGATTGTTTGGGGTGCATTGATATTTCACTTTTCGTTTGAAAAGGTAGAATTGCATTTGCATTTGGGTGTGCATTTTTGGGAAGAAAATCAAATCTCTCTCCCTCTCTTAGGTAGAATTTCATTGAAGAGGAAAACTTGCATTATCATATAAATCAGTGTGCATCTTCTTTAAATTCAAGTTTTCACTCCATGGTTCCACCTAAATGCACAAAATAAAATTAACAGTAGTACTAGGTTAAAACTTTTAGCAATTTGAGTGATAAGTTAGAGACATGTTCGGGCATCGTTAAACGTAGGATTTGTCGTTACTTGTCTACATTACATCTCGGAACTCACACGGTTCTTCCACGTACCATCGGTATATCGAACAACCTTTCACGTACCCTTGAGATATATAGAAAGGTACTTCATGTACTCGATTGTATATTAGAAGGCCCCTTCTGTACGGTTATGCATTAGATAGAACTACTACCAATTTGAGCTCCCTTGTACCTTGCATATATCAGGAGACCCTTTTAGGAATCCTCAAACCATCTTAGTTATCCTTTTGGCCTATCCTCTGAGGTTCCTAAATCTTATCCACTCCTTTCACATGTTTTCTAGTTGCTTTTAATTTGAGTAGTACTTGCTTGTGTGTGCTAGATAGGGGGTTATTAGAGAGTTTAGAGATGTCATCCTCATCTGGGACTACCACTCAAGAGGTCCCTTTCCAAGGTGTACCTTTTGTATTCCCTCCAAGTGAAGGTATTAGTCCTCCCTTTATTGCCACTCTAAATCTTCCTGGATTAACTATAGGATTTCTGGTCTGGCTTTTTAATCTGGTAATTCCTGGTACACCTAATGTCTCAAATGTCACCTCTCCTCTAGGAGAGGATTGACCTTAACCTAATCATGCTCCTTCGCTGGTTTTGGATTCAGCTCTTTCTTCTTCTTGGCTTGACCAAAGCTCTACGGTTAGTATTCATGTGGATAAGAAGAAGAAGAAAGGGAAGGGTAAAAAGAAGAAGGATAAGAAATATAAAAAGAAGCAACCATCTGCTCTTGATGGTGCTCGTTCTAAGAGAACACTTGGAAAACCCAAGTTCCCTTGTAAGCTTTGCAAGGGGGGGAACCTTCTTAAGGAGTGTCCTGGCCTCTCCTATGTACAAGAAGAGTGATCTAAAAGGTACAAAATGTCTATGTCATCAACCTCTGATCATCATGTTGGTGATACTCCCTCAACCAGTGACCCATTGGTAAAAGGTCGTAAGGGTAAAGTCTTGTATCCTTGTTTTATATGCAAGGATATGCATCGCACTTTTCTTTGTCCAAGCATGGATGAAGCTTCGCATTGGTTGGAAAATATTACTGATCATCAACAGGTGATTCCAACAAGTGATAGTAAGTTATCTCTCGATCCCCCATTTGTTAACCAAGTGGTCGATTTAGATTTATCTGTGGTTGATCCCAATCTTCCTTTGGAGAGTGAAGTTGAAGTGGTTGAGTCAGTGTCATTTCTACATGATCCCACTCTTTCATCAAAGAGTGTTAAGACTGAAGTAGTCTCTTTGACCAAATCTCCATCTTGTTCTTCTCTTCCAATAGAGAATGAACCAAAACCTGCTGAAGTTTTTATGCTTCATTCTGATTGTTCTTAACAAGAGGAAATTTTGTTTGTTTCGACAGATTCCTCTCTAAGTAGTAAGGTTATTTCCTTTGATTGGAGTAATCTAACAGAGTCTCATCTTCATTAGAGTGTTCCTTTCCAGATAGTTGTGAATGTTACTGCTAGGCGGATACTTCGCACTATTGTTGATGAAGGGGCTTCTGTTAGTATTCTATCCTCAACTTCTTGGCAAGATTTAGGTTCTCCTCATCTTGTTCTAGCCACCGATCAGATATTGGCTTTTAATCGTAGGCCTACTGCACCTTTAGGGACCCTTCCTTATTTGCCTATTACATTAGGAGGGAAAATTGTTTGTATCGATGTTATGGTTGTCCAAGGTCCTTTAGATTTCAATCTACTCCTTGGACATGATTATGTTTATGCCATGAAGGCTATTGTGTCCACACTCTTTAGAGTTATGCATTTTCCCCATGATGGGAAGATTGTGACCATTCATCAACTTTCCTTTGTTACACTTGACCATCGCATTACTCCTAGTAATCAGACTACCTTGAATGTGCCACATGTTCTTGTGGTTCCTTGCCCTTCTTCTAGTTAGCTTCTTCCCATCATAGGTAAACTGGAGGGCATGGCTCTAGTCTCTGGAATTCTTACTGGAGTTAAGCTGGCTAGCTTCTTGTGTAAGGGGGAAACATACCAACCTATGGATATCATGTTCGGTAGGAGCAGGTTTCCTTTAGAGCATAGTTTACACCTTTGGTTTCAAGCTCGTTAAAAAATAAAACCACTCCTTAAGCATAGTTTACGTTTTTGGTTTCGAGCTTGCATAAAAATGAAACCATGTCTAGAGCATAGTTTATGCTTTTGGTTTCAAGCACGTTAAAAAATAAAACCATTCCTTAAGCATAGTTTACGCTTTTGGTTTCAAGCATACATAAAAATGAAGCCATGTCACGAGCATAGTTTACCTTTTGGTTTCAAGCTCATTAAAAAATAAAACCACTCCTTAAGCATGGTTTACACTTTTCGTTTCAAGCTTGCATAAAAATGAAACCATGTCCTAAGCAAAGTTCCCATTCTGTTTCTAGCTCGTTAAAAAATGAAACAACACCTGACCATCATGTCAGGTTTCCTTAAGCATAGTTTACCTTTTGGTTTCAAACTTGCATAAAAATGAAACCATGTTCCAAGCATAGTTACCTTCCGTTTCAAACTTGTGTAAAAATGAAACAGATCCCCTTCCCTTGAGTCGAGTCTTCCCTTTAGTGTTAGAACTTGAACCTTCATCTGCCCAATTCTCGTTCTTCCTACCCCCATGGTGAACATTTTGACATTAGTAACCAGGATATTAGGTTGGGTATGGAAGAAGAATCGTCAAATGAAACGAAACTTGGGGGCATGTCGATCCCCTAGCAACCATGTTAGGGGTAGGCTTCATTAGAAATCATGCTGAGGGAAATATTCTAACCTCTGTATACCATGTTAATGGGATTTTTCAAGCATAGTTTACCCACTGGTTTCAATCTTGCATAAAAATGAAACCAATCCCTGAGCATTCTTTCAACTAATCTTCGAGCTTGTTAAAAACAATAAGATGGTGTTGAGCTTACTTTTTCATTTTTCGTGCTCTAGTTAAAACATGAAAAGTTGTTCAAGCTTAGTTTATTACTTTTTCGTGCTCTGGATTCAAACATGAAAAAGGTTAATGGAGCTTTCTTTAAACTCTTTTTAGGCTCCTTAAATATGAAAAGATTGTCGAACGATATTGTCTTCTTCACGCTTGTTAAAGTATTTGAAGAGTCATCCGTTTGACACTAGGTTATCTCTTTCTTGGTTCAGATAGGACTATTTATGAGAAAGGAACACTCTTTCTCGGTTTGGATAGGACTATTTACACTTTTTCGGTCCTTAGAGACTAAATCATACAAAAAAGGACCCCCATGGAGTTTTCTTCTGTATTCATCCAGATTCTCTAAACATGAACGATACCGATTTTTCTTTCAATGGACTCATTAAATTAAACATTGAGAGACCCATTTTGGGAACAAACCCCTCCTCTCTCAGGTTCGTAAAACATATGAGTCTAGACTTGTCTTCTGACAAGCTATATTGAGTGTTTGTTACCCTCTTTGAACTCGTAAAACCGAACAGAGTCACTCATCGATCATGAGGAGGAAAATGGGAAGGGAATCATTTTCCAAATAACGGTAGTTGTTTGTCGTTACCTTTGAACATGGAACTTGTCTGCACAATCATGTCAGTCAATTGGGTATTCAGCTGATCTCCATGACGATCCACTTTCATGAGTCATGTCAATCCTTTGAGTCTTTCAAAAGAATGCATTGTCCATTGTCGCATTGTGTATCACTCTAAGACTCATGCTTTTGGGGCATCCTGTTATACCAAAATCCTGTCACCATCATGTGATAAGACATTTGACATACCTACTTGCCATGAATCCCAGCTTCTAGAGTGGAAACTAAATGGTTTTTCATCAATTTTTCATACAAATTCCCAGCACCGTGCATGCCCCTTTATCTAGGAGCAGTACCCCTACTCGCACCACCTTTCATCGGTTGTCCACAAGCAGTGCCACCACCCATTTTCCTTGGTCCATAGGTGGTTATTACCAAAACCGCTCTGTCATAGAAGGAGAAGCATGGTACCCTAGGTAAAAAGGGAAAAAGAGAATTTTCTCAAGGCTTCTAGATGATAAGCTTTATGTACTGCCTTATCCCTACTGTTGTACATTGGTTGAGCTTGAGATCCCTCATCCTAGGATCTTAGAGGCCACCTCACCCACTAATTTATCAACCATCTCTATCCATTAAAGCCCTATAAATGTGAGCTCATAGCCATGGTTGAGGGGAGAACATGGAAGGTATTGTTATGTTGTTGGATTGATTCTTGGCCCAAGATCATTCGGAGAAGAGTATACAGATCTAGAGTCAGAGCTCTTGGGGATGAAGAGTTGGTTTCATGGAGATGCATGTCAACACTAAGGCTTGGTTGTAAACTTCTTCATATTCCTAATGCAAGTTGATTTCTATCCCACATATGATGTTGTTGTTGTGATTTTGCATATATATGTTGCTAGATTCCTTAGTCACTAGCATAGATTAGTAGATCATATTCGTGTTGCTTTGTTTCGTTTTGTGTTGATATTTTTTGCAGGTACATAGGTGAACTGTCAACACCTTGTATTCTAGATATCTACAACGTCTAGGGAGAGTCTTCAACCTCTGTCCTCTATTTGTTCTAGATCTGAACCATTTAGACCAGTGGAACACCTTGCTGTCCACAGGAGGTGAAATATTCTAGCTAACACTTCTCTCCCTGGCAACGGCGCCAGTTTGTTATCACTCCAGGAAAATCCTCTAGGTTGTAGCTCGAGGATGCCTGGTAACTTAAAAAAAAATTAGGGTTTTCTGATATGGACCAATTCATTTGACCTATATAACCTTTCCACTCTAAAGACATGCATAAAACTCACTCATTTACAAGGATTTTATTTACAATTGCTAAGAAGTTCGACAATAAGGTGCAGGGATGTAGAACTCACCAGGCTGGCAGACTTACATACAAAACACATGCATATAAATGGATAAGTCTTGATGAGGATGGTATTTATAAATCAAATTGCACTAACAAACCAATAGGATGACAGCTATCAGCTTTTAATCCATCTGAAAATGACCTAAATACACATTCAGGCATAAATACAGTAAAGAAAGAGATGATGGCTGAACAGATCACAACAAAATCGTTTATATCATGAATAAGTAAAATGAGAAGCATGAAAGCATTATGGGCTTATAAATCCCCGAAGTTGAACCTCTATTATAAAATCGATCATGTGCTTTATAGACTTCTACAAAAATGACAAATCTTGAAACTTCGATCTGTTTTCACAAAAAATACTCAGCAGTGATATTTTTTTCCAGATTAGGGTTTAAAACCCTAGATAACTATTTGTCTATCTATTTCGAAGATCTAGTTCACCAAGAGAACATTTAATAACTGAAGTCGTTCCTAGTGATCGCTGTTATTGGTCTAGTGTAAACTTGTGGCCAAAAGCCAGTGTTTCAGTAGTTAACTGACATGACCTTTCTTTCTTAATCCACTGGAATTTTCTACCCTGCTATCGTGGTCAGTGATCGAAAGTTATAACCTCTAATATGTCAGCGCCCGAGGCCTGAATGCTGCCACAGTGTCAGACTCTCAAATTACTAGCATCGCAACGGTTTCTACATCGATGATCGAAAGCTGTAATAAATAATGCATCAGAACCTCAAGGCTGAATGCTACCATGATGTCATAGATTCAAACAACTAATCTTCTCAGCATCGGCAATTAGAACCCCAAGACTGAATGTATCGATGCTTTCAATCACTAGCTTGTCAGCGATCGGAAGCTGTAATCACTAATGTGTCGAAACTTTAGACCAGAATGCTGTTGTAGTGTCAGAGCTTTAAACCACTAGCTTCACGATCGAAAATCAGAACCTCTATCCACTATCCCATTGGTGCCTTATACCGAAACGCTACCGCAGTGTCGGCATATCAAACCACTAGACTCTTCATCGACTATCGAAACCTTAGACCACTAATGATCAGCGATCGGAACATCAAGCCACTAGTGCACCGAAACTTCAAACCACTAGACCCTTCATAGTGGTGGAGACATAGAGGACTAAATCTCCAAAATGTCTCTATTGTAGAGGATTAAACCTCCAACCTAGTGTCAAAAATAAATAGTTCGAGCGAGCTTTGTGTTTCATCATACACCAGAATAATATTTGTCAAGAAAGAAACTGTTGCCATCACATGTATCCAATGCCCATCCGTGTCTTTCCATAGAAGTGTCTGGAATTGATAAATAGAAGTCTTTGAATGACTCATTCCATATACAATTTCAGTTTTTGGAGCTCTTATTGCACCTGTGTAATTTTCCCAAGTTTGTGATTGTAGTTAAAAACATGGGGGCGAGGGGAATTTTTTAGTTCTTTTAGTGTTTAGTGTATATGTTGTACTCCTTCTTAATCTGCCGAAGACAACCCTTTTTGGTTACTAATGAGATGTTCTGAGCCTCGCTTAAGCCATCGAAAGCTACAAATCATGAAATTTTTACCCAAATAAAAAAAACAAAGGCTTTCAAACTATCAGTGATATTCATATCCTTCATTGCATGAGTTAAATTCTTCATACTATCAAAATAAATTTAATTTGGTAGATAACAACGTGTTTATCTATCTATGCTTATGTGAGCATGCCTTTCTAAGTGATGTGTCTCAGACACTTGGAAGTTGAGCCCCAAACATTCCCTTCCCACTCTTTCATCCCCATTTATTCTCTTTGCAGTTATGGAGTGCTTGAGGTTCAGAGATTGAAGGTCATATATGACATATTTTTTAGCTACCATCTCAGCCAATTCGAGCTCTAGTGAAGCCCAAGCCTCACCTACGCTCCCACCCTTCCTTTTGTCATATTTTTGGCCTCCTTCCCATCATTTTGGAGTTCTTTATGTAATGGTCAGTCCATACAATCATATATGGTGTATAAAATATTATAAACTCTATCATTTATATTTTTCAGTTCTAAATAATTATGTCCCTGAATTTTACCTTCTCACTTTCTCATGAAAGGCTTAATTTTCCATTGTAATGGGGGGAAGTTGAACACTTAGTGTAGTAATGAGAAAGAAAAGGGTATGGGAATGAGTATACATTATTATATATTTCCATTTAAGCTGTATTAATATCTTTGATATGTTATTTTCTGAATTAAAGTTAATATATTAGGAATTATGTGCTTTATTTTGCACCCTAGCTACAATACTATTTTTAAATGACTAGTTTTACGATTTCTGCTGTAAAATAAGTTATGCCCACTCAAATCTAGTTCTGTAAGTTTTTTTGGATCAATTACATAAATCCATCTCATATTTTATCTGGGTCTGTACAGTCTTTTTGGATCCTCCATTGTCCACGATCTCACTAGGTCGAAATTGGCTAAAATTCCCAATTCTTCACTAAACCTTCTAGAAAACTCCAAATCTGTTAGAAACTATCCCAAATAATATTTTATGATGTATTAATTCCTGATAAAAACAATTCACTTTTACCTAATCCCCTTTTCAAAATAACATAAGGAATTTCCCTAGTTTCAGGGTTGGGTGACCCAGAAGCGTGGGAGTAGGTTTCTGTGCAGTGGAATATGAAACCTGAATGGTACCCGATATTAATTTTTTATGGGAAAGGAATTCAATATTATAAAATTACTCTTGGTTTCTTCCCACTGCCTACTCCCTTGTTTTCAAATTTTCCTTGAGAAACACCTTGAATTACCTAGTCTGAAAGTTCACTCAGTGGTTGTAATTTTTATATCGGAAATTTAATTTAATTTGCAGAATTAGTTAGTGTTAAGGTATGAATATAAGACTTGGGAAAATTATAGTGGTATCAGATCACTTTCCTCCACCCCCATGGAAGGTAATCTCTTAGTGAATAAAATTTTGCAAATCACTAAATCTAGTTGCAGCTATGAGGTTGCTACCAATAATTGAAGAAGACATTGAGAAGTATGATGAAGAATATTTTGAAGAGACCACATGTAGTACATTATATATATTCTGTAGGGATGATTTTTATGATTTATTTCCTCCATATTATGATGAATCGATTTAGCAGGAATCTACTAGTGTCGGTGGTCAAGTGTTTAATGGGAAGAGCTCTAAGAAATACTCTCAGTATTTCATGGAATATTGTGCCTTGAAGGAGAGATGGGGGAGGTATTATATTTTGGGGATTTTTGTACAATGGATTTACAGAATCTATTCATAGATCCCTAGTGTTAGGAAAAATGAGAAATATTTCACACATGGTTGATGAAATGTGCAAGAAAATGGAGACTGGAAGGTTGCCTCTTGGAGCCAAAAGAGGAGAAAAGAAGAAAGATTCATCAAATCCAATTGGTTGTCCAAGAAGTAAAAGAATTTTTGATTTTTTCTAAACAAATATTCCAGTGGCTATCAATCTCAAGAAGCTCCAAGTTCCTTGAATAAGAAGAGAAATGAAGTGGAGAGAGAGATTCAGGAGGTGAAGTGCAAATCACCATAAGGTGGTTGCGTAAGAGAAGAAGTTGAAGAGGAATGCACTTCAAGTTTCTTCATGGGTAACATGCAGATCACTACTCAAGATTTTGGCTCATGTATGGGTGTTGAGACATATTTTGGACCAGATCCAAAAGAGGTACTTAAATCATATTTACAGTCACTTCCTAACTAAGACATAGAATGAAGAAGAAAACAAGGCCACACTGCTCAAGTGTGAACCATAAAATTTGGTGGAAGAGCAGGCCACTAAAGTATATGCACAGAAAGAGGATAAGGTGAATAACATGAATGATAAAAGTTCTGATTTTTGCAGCATCCATGTACACATACAACCATATTATCGATGGGAGGATGGAAATACTTCACTTGTATCTGAGGACTGCAAGATGAAGGACAATTGTGAGGGAGATGAATCTGCTCCTAGTTTACATGTTTGTGAACCCAAAATTAATGCAAAGAAGGGTGACACTTGTTAGT
>LPNX010533019.1:179787-199974 GCA_001517045.1 Pseudotsuga menziesii | reverse complement strand
GGAAACCCCACTATCTATAAGCCAATCATCACTCCCATGAGAAATGTTACCGATTTGAGGTGTTCGTCCTTGTCCCGGAGTTCGCTGATCTAGGGTTTGTCGCAGAAAACCTAATTTTCAAAACTTGGAATATTTCAGATCTGATTGGATGAAAAGATAGATCTCTTAAAATGGAGCTGTCCAATGTACTCCTTTTCTGAAAACAGTGGAGGGAAGCTCCCAGAACATGAAGCCCTAATTTTCTGATTTCTTCTGCAGAAATTCCTGTTACTGTTTCTGTGATATCACCGAAATTACTGATCCTATGTGTCTGAAATTTCTCACTGAGGTAACCTCGCATGTCCCTGATCCAACACCACAGGTTTCATCAGAATTGGTTTCACAATTTTGGATTTATGATCCTTTTCCCAAGGTGACCTATTACAGGACTGTTCAGAACAGCAAAGTTGTATGGAATTCCACGTGTCACTGGTTAATTTTATGAGTTTTCCCTTCAGACCACAGAAGGTACAGTCCGTTCCCTTTCTGGAACATCTTCCGGAATTCCATTTGGACCTCTGTAGCCCAAGATATTGCAGATCTCCCCAGGTGCCCTGTTTATGGATGATTTCTAGAAGAGGCTGTAACCCTAACGTGGAGAGATCATATCTCACAGAATATAGCGAATCCAAGGCTACCCTTTGGACACAGTGTTCCTCAGGATTTTATCTTCGGGCCNNNNTGATAAATAGAGAGACTCTCACTCTCTATTTATATTCTTCCGTTGACTTGAAGTGCACTCAACCATTTCACACGTAGGCTCGACCTAATAATTAATTACGTGAGCCTACACCTTAATTAGCGTATAATAACCCAAGTGCCCCTAAACTGTGGGGACTTACCCAATGACTTGATATGACTTGTTTACATTATAATACTCCCGATCGAAACATCGGGGCATGACCACATGACTCAAATACATAATAGAAACATCCCAGAATAAACATCGGGTTACAATAATATAAAATACATAGAAGAATACATTCCGAAGTTACATATACATCAACAACACTACCAATGATGATAAGGGATATTTTTGCTCAGATCAGAAATAAGAACAAAAATCAGATCTGAATTCATTATATGAACTTCCAACTGAAGTGGAAGACAAGCCCCCACCAGCTGTGTATGAACTAGGAAAATTGAAGGAGAAAAATATGATGCAGAGAGATGAGCATAGTTCAGAATTTTGGACTCCTTTGCAGCATGATGCATATGAAATAACAGGGAATGAGATGCTCTCTAATATATTTCCATGTCACATGTCATTCCAACCTTCAGATATACCCTCCACTGCACATCATGGAAGTGATTTTGTATAAAATTCAAAGGTTTACTTGTATGCCGAGAATGAGTTTTGTATTGTGGATCCATGCCACAAGAAAAATGGTCTTGTATGTCAGCTATTAGAAGAAGAAACCTCGGTGAAAGATCTTATTTATGAGACACATAATTGGAGTGGATAACTAAAGAAGGAAATAAAGAAGATTATGGAATCCATGAAAAACTTTGTTTACATCAATGCCTTTGTGGCAAGATGTTGGAAAGCTTTTGGTGGATATAGGGAAGGAGAAGCCTTTATGGAGTTCATAGCACTGAAAGAAGGCATGGAAAAGATGAAGGATAACTATATGAACTTACTGTCTGACTGATATCATATCCTCATGATGGTTGATATGTACCATAGTGAACTCAAGAAGGAAGAAGAAGAATGAGAGAGGCTTGCTAATAAGTTGGAGATCACTAGTGACTTATTTAATTAGAGCACACAAAAATTCCTTAAAGAGTCAAAGTTGTAGATCTATAAAAATTAAGAGGAGTTGAAGGTGTCATACCTTTCATGTTTCATGGAAGGAAATTTTTTGGGTATAATGGAGGGACCTCGTGTGGAGGACAGCCATGAGGAAGGAGCATATTTGCAGGTGTTTGTTAAGAGCCATGATGAAGAGTATTTTGAAAAAGCACTTGTTGGTATGCAGAATGGCATAGAAGAGTTATTAGCTATGGGAAATATTGATGTGGAAATTCCAAGTGAATCAACAAGAAAATATGATCTTCTATTTATCTATTGGGTAGATAAAAGTATCACAAAAATAGAAGATCAAATATTTGTTAGAATAATCAACCCATATTTACCTACCTTAGACATTAATTAATCCATTTTTGTCTTATTTTCCTAGTTTCCTATATTCCACTATATGCAAGTTGTCTTCCACATGTCATAGAAGTCAAACTTGATAAAACTGATTCATGGAGCACTTGAGAAGCCTCTTGGAAACCATATTTAGCATGTCCACTTTATTCTAGATCCTCAAAAGTGCATATCTGTTTTTTCTGCTATGTTGCCTATTTTGATGAGAAATAAGGAAAAAGGGAAAGTAAGACTAGGTGTAGTTGAATTGTTTTTTTTCCTCATCATCCTCCATCCTTTTATCCTAATAAAAGCATGTATGAGTTTTCTTTCCATCCCTTATTATCTTTCCTACTTGACTTTTCCAATTCGTGAGCCTCTAAGTGGATTTGGAAACTGCTTTATGCACCTATGGGGGATTTGACTGGATTTAGTAAGCCTACTTTTTGACTATTTCAAATAGAATCCTAATGCATTCAAATATATCATGTAATTATATATTTAAGCCACATATGACTTCATAGGGTTGGCTATTTTACACTTACTCAATACAGATTAGTGTTATGCTCCAATTTTAGTCTCCTTTCTTTATAAATTTGCATGTTTGATTAGCAATTTTGTGAGTGCAATTGTTATATCACTTGGGTTCAATTTCCACATGGTATTAGAGCCTTTTTAGATCAATTTATATTCTTCCATATTGCTATTGCAGGTTCGACATCTTGACTGGGAGCATATTCTGTTGACTGAAGGGCACAGTTTCTAGGCTATGGATCAATCTCAGAAGATCATCTTGACTCCATTTAATTTCTTTGAATGGAAAGCAGAGATGGAGATATTGTTGAGAGAAAAATTTCTATATAGGGTGACTATGGCAGCTAAGGCAAATCCCAATGCAGCTACAGAGAAAATTAAATGGCACAAGAGGAGGGATGAGGCCTATGGTCTTTTGTGTCTGATCATTTCAAGAGACCTCCTCTTCCATCTTGATGGATTAACATCACCTAATGAAGTGTGGGAGAAGCTTCTAGAGATTTTTGGTAAGACAAATGAGATGAGAGGACATCAAATCAAGAGTGAATTGATCTCTTTGAGTTCTAGCAGCTTCGAATCCTTACAACTCTATTTTTCCAAGTTTAAAGCCCTTGTTTTGTAGCTAAAACAGTGTGGAATTGAAAAGAAGGAAGAGAAAGTAGTTTTGGCCATACTCTCAAATCTTGGATCTAACTATTCAGTTTTTTTTTTGACCTTCCATGCCACGAAATTGACATATCGATCCTGGAAGGTGCCTAAGCTTGTAGAGTTCATGGAATCCCTCACACAAGAACAAGATAAACGGGTGATGATGGGCACCATCAAACCTTCCAAATACCAAGACTTGGTTGCTCAAGATTCGAGGGTGGATTCAAAAGGAAATAATAAATATAAGAAGTCACCTAAGCAAAAGAGAGACAAGAACAGGTCTCAAGAGGAGCCCCAAGGCTCCAAGAAGAACTTCCAGAAGAAGAAGAACAAAGGAGAAATGAGCAAGTGCGCATACTGTAGTAAGGGATATCATCCTGAGAGCTCCTGTATGAAGAAGAAAATTGACATGTTGACCCAACTCCTGGAGAAGAATAACATCTCCCTACCTAATTGCTCAAAGAAGAGGGAAGGAGGATCAAATTCAGAGGACAGAGAGAGAGTACATGCTTTGGTTGCTGGCACATCAAGCTCACCTAGCTTCATCATAGACTCTAGAGATTATAGACATATGGTTTTGACCAAGGAGGCATTCTCCTCTCTTGACATGCAAAAAGGTCCACTAATAGTGTTGGGAGATGACTCTCTCACTAACAGTTTGGGGAAAGGAAGGATTGATATTGACCATGGTAAGTTCAATAATGTGTTGTATGTTCCAGGTCTTGCCTCTAACCTCTTGTCAGTGTATCAAATGACTCACACAGGGTATCCAAAGAAGTTCATATTCTCCCTTGATGATGTTGATATCAAAGATATCTTGAATGGTAAAGTCATTGCAAAAGGTGTTGTAGATTACACTTCGAAGGTATACATGTTTTCACATTTTATACCCTACTCAAACCCCTCTGCTCTTCTAATTCATGCTAATGAGGCAAGCAAGCTTTGGCATGAAATATTTTTCCATCTTAACTATAAGTATATTTCTAATCTGAGTGAAAAAGATATGGTCATAGGGTTACCAAAGGTTAAGTTTTCCAAGGGAGTCTGTCAAGGTTGTAACCTAGGAAAACAACCAGAGCACAAATTTGAGAGAGCTAGTCATGAGAGAACCTATGCACCTCTTGAGTTGATCCGTAGTGATTTTTCTGGTCCATTTCCTCATATGTTAATGATTCAAGCCAAATATGCATTGACCTTCATAGATGAATTTTCCAGGTATTGTTGTGTTTACTTCCTAAAGCACAAGTTTGACGTTTTTGACCTCTTCAAAGTCTTTAAGGCCTTGGTTGAAAACCAGTCTAGGAGGAGACTCAAGATCCTTGGATCTGACAATGGTGGTGAGTATGTCAAGTCTGATTTCATTCAACATTGTAAATATGTCGGTATTCATATGCAGCATTCAATTCCTTACACACCACAGTAAAATGGTGTTGCTAAGAGAAAGAACGGATCACTGAAGGAGATGGCAACCTGTATGATGGAGGCTAAGACTTTTCCACCAAAGTTTTGGACCAAAGCTATAAACTATGAATCCTATATCCAAAATAGCGTGCCTCATAAATAGCTTGATGGTATGACTCTTTTCAAATCTTGGAGTGGGCACAAGCCAGATGTGACCAATTTTAGGATTTTTGGCTCAAAGACTTGGGATAGAATTCCAACTGAAAAGAGAAAGGATTTGCAGCCCCAAAGCCAAGATTGCCTATTTGTTGGGTATTTTGAAGATTCAAAAGGGTACAAGCTGATAAACTTGAGCACAAACAAATCCTTCATTGAAAGGAGTGTTCAGTTCCAAGAAGATAATCCTTTAGCAACAGTTGAAGTTGGAGAGTCTTCTTCACCACTAGAACCATTGAATGTAAGTGGAGAGACAAATGAGTTTGCTGATTCTGATATGTTTGATAATTATTATTTAATTTCATATCTTGACATTCCTACAAGACCAAAATGGGAAGAAAATACCATTCATGTAGCTGGGGAACTAGCTGGAAATCCTAGTGATCCTAGGAGGACTAGATCTCAGTTTGAGAGTGCCCTGTGTATGAAAGACCCTTTGTTTGCAGAGAAGTTATATCTGATGGTTAAATTAGAACCATAGACATATGAATATGCAGCACATGATCCAATATGG
The DNA here is from genome assembly GCA_001517045.1 of Pseudotsuga menziesii. NCBI lineage: Eukaryota > Viridiplantae > Streptophyta > Pinopsida > Pinales > Pinaceae > Pseudotsuga > Pseudotsuga menziesii. The sequence continues at coordinate 194,491 of LPNX010533019.1, read as the reverse complement.
AAAACATCCATGAAATAAAAATTCACCTCACTCTAGAAGAACAACACTTGGGAACTGGTTGATCTTCCCCCAAGGAGGAAGCTAGTTCAATGTAAGTGGGTTTTCAGAACTGAGTTTGTTGTCGATGGTTCAAATTTGAAATATAAGGCAATATTGGTATACAAGGGCTACTCACAGGTACATGGCATTGACTACAATGAAACCTTTTCACCAGTGGAAAAGATGAACTCCATAAGGCTATCCTTAGCCATTGCAGCTTCGAAGCAGTGGGAGGTACATCACATGGATGTGAAGTGTGCTTTCCTAAATGGAGATATTCCTGAAGAGATTTACATGCATAAATCTCAAGGGTTTGTTTCTAATCCATCTTTTTTGTGCAGGCTAAAGAAATCATTGTATGGTCTCAAGCAAGCCCCCAGGGCTTGGTATGCCAAGTTTGATGGATTTCTGTTGTTATTGAGTTTTGTTCTATGCAAGTATGATCCTAATGTTTAATTGAAGCTGATTCATTGTTATTTGATGATTATTGTCTTGTATTTGGATGACCTTTTGATTACAGAAAGTTCAAAGAAAGAGATTTCCTCCTTCAAGGATGCAATGAACAATGCATTTTCTATGACTGATTTGGGGTTATTGAGCCAATTCTTGGGTCTTGAAATTGCTCAATCCCAACATGAAATCAAAGTAAATCAGTACAAGTATGCCCTATATTTTCTGAACAAATTCAAAATGAAATATTGCAAGCCAAGCAAGACTCCCTTCCTTTCAGGAGTTAAGCTTGAAGAAGAAGGTTCTTCTCTTATGGTAAATAATACACTGTATAGGCAGTTGATTGGGTGTTTGCTTTACCTTACACACACTCGACCTGATATTTCTTATGCAGTAAGTGTGGCTTAAAAATACATTGATCAGCCTCATGACATCCATTGGAGAGTAGCCAAAAGTATCCTTAACTTTGTTCAAGGAACAAGAACTCATGGGATCTTCTACAAAGCTAAATCTGATCTTGATTTGATTGGGTTTACTGACAGCGATTAGGAAGGTGACAACATAGATCAAAATTCAACATCAAGATATGTGTTCATGCTTGCAAAAGAACCATTTATCTGGTCAAGCAAGAAACAGAGTGCCATAGCACTCTCATCTACAGAAGCAAAATACAGAGGAGTTGTAAATGCAACAACTCAATGTTTATGGTTGTAGGGAATACTTGGTGAGTGTGGCTTCGAATCAGAGTTTTCAAGTATTATCTATTGTGATAATCAGAGTACCATTTGAATTTTCAATGATCCAATTTTGAGACATAGAACCAAGCACATTGAGATCCATATGCACTACATTAGACAGCTTGTGCATGATGGCACCATTCACTTACTCTTTTGTGCATATTCAGAATAAGTAGTAGACATATTCACCAAAGTTTTTTGTGAGAAGACATTCAGCAATCTCAAATCACTACTGGGGATTTATGATCATGCTATGAAGCATGATTGATGACAATATTTTTAAATTTTGTTTTACTGTCCATGTTTAAGGGAGGATTTTCCCAATGGGTTTTTTCCTCTTTCCTTAGTTAAATGGACATGCGGTATGTAAAGGGTGACTAAGCCTTGTTGCTAGGCCCTGTATTTTTATGATATTTACTCATAAATTCAGGCTTAAGGGGGGGTGTTAGAATAATCAACCCATAGTTACCTACCTTAGACATTAATTAATCCATTTTTGTCTTATTTGCCTAGTTTCCTATATTCTACTCTATGCAAGTTGTCTTCCACATGTCATAGAAGTCAAACTTGCTAAAAATGAGTCATGGACCACTTGGGAAACCTCCTGGAAACCATATTTATCATATCTAATTTATTCCAGATCCTCCAAAGTGCATATCTGATTTTTCTGCTAAGTTGCTTGTTTTATTGAGAAATAAGGCAAAAAGGAAAGTAAGACTAGGTGTAGTTGACTTGTTTTTTTCCCTCATCATCCTCCATCCTTTTCTCCTAATAAAAGCATGTATGAGTTTTCTTTCCATCCCTTATTAGATTTCCTACTTGAATTTTCCAATTGGTGAGCCTCTAAGTGGATTTGGAAACTGCTTTATGCACCTATGGGGGCTTTGACTAGATTTAGTAAGACTACTTTTTTACTATTTCGAATGGCATCCTAATGAATTTGAATCTCTCATGTAATTATATACTTCAGTAGCCTATGACTTCATAGGGTTGGATATTGTACACTTATTCAATACATATTAGTGGTATGCTCCAATTTCAGTCTCCTTTGTTTGTAAATTTGCATGTTTGATTAGCAATTTTGTTAGTGCAATTGTTCTATCACTTGGGTTCAATTTCCACAAGATGTACAAGAATTTATTGCACCAGTGAATGGATATCTGACACAAATGCTGGGAAAGAGACACATTATGACAACCCCTTATGGTTCGTAGAATATGATCCATAGGGGGTGGCTGATCAGATTCCATATGGATCAACAAATAAAAAAGGTGCTTATTCATCTATTGATTGGGTGGATAGAGACCCATGGGGAATTAATATGGTGGGGGGTAAAGAGTTTAAATTCTGCAATAATTTTTTTGTTGTGAATGGCATTGTCTTTACATGTGGGAAGCCACAAATATTTAATTTGTAGCCATTGGATACCTTCCATAGATATCATGCACATGAGGTGCATTCTATTTTTTTTTGTTTGAGGAATTTTGGGATGTAGATGATGAGTTCCAAGCACATGGACATTGATCGAGAAAGGCTTATTTTTCTCATGGAAGGAGTTCTCTTTTCAGTGAAGAGTCAAAATCAATCCCTTGTGTTGGACCATACCATGATGGAATTTATGCATCCACACCTTTGGTGGACACTTTTTGCAGAGATTTGTTTCACCATAAGGATGATAACTGGGTGAATGGATTCTTTGTTTTGATTATCAGTAAGGAGCAGGAGGCTCACACACTCATCCATGGGGATTTGTTGAGGGAAACACCCCTTTCTCATCCGCAACAAATGAGACCATGTCCTATATTTGATTCCTCCATTCATGGTGGTGATAGCATGACCAGTAGCAAAGAGTTGAGCCATTGGGATTGTGCACATGGTAAAGCAATAAAATTCCCATATGGATATGATAGTCGGATTATTTGTTCATATATGGCATGAATGGGTAGGTACTTGTTGGATTTTTTCACCTTGGAGGGTGTACCTTTTGCTTACAGCATGGAATTTTTCAGTAGACACATCCTACATGTTATGTGAGCAACATGGGCATCTATGGTTGTTGGAGGATGCACAAAATTGTCTTGGGGCATGGGACTCACACCCATGTCATTGCAGAAACATAATTCTGAGATTTGATGTTGATGTGAATCAAGAAAAAAAGGAATTTTATGTTGGGTTGGGAAATAACACAGATTTCCAATTTTGCATTGAAAATTTCCAATTTTCAGTATAGTGGTATGATTTCCACATCATGAATATCATTTCCTGTGATGATAAATTTTTATGGTGGATACTAATGTTTGGATACTTATAGTTGAGGAAATGGGATCCAAGCATAATTTTGTCTGATAAGTGGTGTTGAAAGGAATTCTCATTGAAGGGAGTGCAATGCAAGCAATGGGACCCTCGCATTGATTTTGGTTTTAGAAGCTTTACAGAGTTTCTTGATGAAGCAAGTCAACTTTTTTTACACATGAGTTCATGCTCCAATTCTCCTACATGGAGGAAAAATTTGTAGCACTCTGGAGTGCTTCTGTGAGAAGACAAGAATATTTGGGAGGGGAGTATTGTCATGTCCCCATATTTTTGGACATAAAAGTGTTTTCCATGCCCAACACATTGGGGGGTCAAATATGCATTAATTACCTCACCTAGGTAATTTTGTCCAAATATTATTTATGAGGCATTAATTAATTATCCTAGTAGAATGTTGCAAAATAAAAATTATTGAGGCATGTATTTAATTTTTATTTATCATTAACATTTATTGTGCAAATAACATGTGGAATTGATCTTTCCATGTCAGGCACAATTGGCAAGACAACTTGCCAAGGGAGGAGATTAATAAAGTGGAAACTCTATGACAAAAGCAGTCAAAGAGAAAAGGGAAAGTGCCCAAAAGCTATGCAAAAGCTGTCCTAACAAAAGAAGGAAAGTTTTGGAAAAGGAGACTGAATTTTTCTTTTGGACACTCTAAAAATTTTTTAGAACAAAAGCATGGAAGTTTTGACAAAGGAGGGCGCAATTTCCTTTTGGAGACTCAGTCTCAAAAGCAAGGAAAAACATAAAAGTTGTAAGGGATAAAAGTATCAAATATTTGACTAAGTACAGAAAATTGCTAATTCATATGGATGACTTGGATAGGGAAACATGTCCGCATGGTTCCTACATTCCATTTTTATCAAGGAGGGTCCATGACTTAGCTAGGGTTAGGGATTTAGGTGTTGACTTTCTCTCACAGGCCACCTATTTCCTCTACTTGCTAAACAGGTCACCCAGAGTTCTATTAAATAAAAATTCAAGATCATTCACATAGTTTGGTTGATGTGTTTATTGATATATTCGTATCTGAGCATGCCTTTCTGAGTGATGTGCCTCAGACACTTGGGAGTTGAGCCCCAAACCTTCCCTTCCCAATCCTTCATCGTCGTTTCTTCTCTTTGCAGGTATGGAATGGTTTAGATTCATCCATTTAAGGTCATATAATAAATATTTTACAGCCTCCATCTCAGACAAGCTGAGCTCTAGTGAAGCCCAATATTCACCTACGCTACCATCCTTCCTCTTGTCATATTTTGGGCCTCCTGTCCCATCATTTTGGAGTCATTTTATGTAATGGTCAGTCTATACATTGATATATTATATATTAAATATTATAATCTCCGTAATTTACATTTATTAGGTGTAAATAATTATGTCCCTGAATTTTACCTTCGCGGTTTCTCATGAAAGGCTTAATTTGTCATTGTAATGGGGGGAACTTGATCACTTAGTGCAATAATGAGAAAGAAAATGGTATGGGAATGAGTATAAATGATTATATATTTACATTGAATATGTATTAATGTATTTCATATTTTATTTTCTGAATTTAAGTCAATAATTTATGAATTATATGCTTTATTTTGCACCCTAGCTAGAATACTAGTTTTAAGTGAATAGTTTTACCATTTCTGCTATAAAATGAGTCTTTCCCACTAAACTCAAGTTATGTAAGTTTATGTGGATCACTGAAATACCCACATTCCCATTCATATCTCCATATAATATTTTATTTTGGTTTTTATAGTTTTTTGGGATCCTCCATTGCGCAGGGTCTCACTAGGCCAAAATTGCCTAAAAATCCCAATTCGTCCCTAAACCTTCCAGAAAAATTGATATATGTTAGAAATTATCCCAAATAATATTTTATACTATATTAAGTCCTTATAAAACCTCTTAAATTTTCCCTAATCCCCTATTCGAAAGAACAAAAGGAATTTCCCTAGTTTCACGGTTGGGTGACCCAAAAGCGTGGGAGTAGGTTTCCACAGAGCGCGATCTGAAACATGAATGGTCTCCAATATAAATTTGTTAGGGGAAATGAATTCACTGTTATGAATTTACTCTTGGTTGATTCCCACTACCTACTCCCTTGTCCGCAAATTTTACAAGCAAAAAACCTTGAATTACCTAGTCTTAAGGTTAACTAAGTGGTTGTATTTTTTATATCAGAAATTTTTATTAATTTGAAGAATTAGTTAGAGTTCAGGTCTGCATATTAGAATTGGAAATATTACATTCAGGTTTTAGACATTGTGTTCATTCTCTTCATCACTAGATTATCACACAAAATTTTGATTGCATTAACCATCTCCATTAGAAGTGTCTAAGGATGGCTTGGATCAAGGTATACATTGGAAAAGCATCAAAAATTCAATAGAAAAACAATATAAACCATCTCCAATTATTCACCATAGAGCATCTCCACCATTTTTTTTCTCGCAATTGATGAGCTAACAAAGAAAATATTTCATTGGTCATTATGGTGGAGTATGTAGCCACAATTTAGCAAGAAAGAAACCAAGCTTGGGGAATCTCTCATTGAGGAGCACCATTGAGCATCTCCAGCATTCTTTTTTTTTCAATTAAGGAGATAGAAAAGGAAACATTTCATTGGTCATTTTGTTGGAGTATGTAGACACAATTGAGCAAGAAAGAGACCAAGCTTGGGGAATCTCCCATTGAGGAGCACCTTAGAGCATCTCCACCATTGTTTTTCTTGCAATAGAGGAGCTAAAAAAGGAAAACATTTCCCCCAATATTCCTCATAACTTGAGTATATATAGACAACTAAGCAATAAAGAAAGCAAGCTCGATGAATCTCCCATTGAGGAGCACCATAGAGCATCTCCACCATTGTTTTTATGGAAATTGAGGGGAATCAAAGGAACTATTTTATTGGTCATTGTGTTGGAGTATATAAAAACAATTGTGTAACAAAGAAACCAAGCTTGGGAATATCCCATTGAGGATAACCATATATCATTGATCACTATGGTGATGGGAATTCGCGCAATCGAGCAAGAAAATGACAACGAAGATGATACCCAATGAAATCCTTGAAGAAATCAAAGAAAATAAAAGAAATGACATGACCAATTGAAGAATCTCTATGGAAACAACCAGTTTCTATTGTATAGGATGCCACAATTCTTCCTACCAATCCACAACAAAAAAGACAAAATAGTTCGCTCGAGGGGCCTCTAGTTCCCATAGCATTTACAGAACGAGCATCGAATGAAACTGATAAAGGAGTAAAATGTAGGTGCACATAAATCCCACCTAAATCCTTTCCATATTTACTTGGATGTGGGTACACAAGTGATGAAGTTATAGGTTCATTGCATGGAGACCGTATGCTGGAAGAAGACAATGTTATTTATAACCCCCAGGAGGATTTCCAATTGCCACCATCCGACCGACAGCAAGAGATAGAAGGACATGAAGCTCATGTTGAAATGCCATACTAACCAGGTGATATGGTACAAGGTGCAATTCCAACCTCCCTACCTTCATTAGAAGATTCACGTCGAAGAACTCCAAAACATATACAGATCGATGAAAGTCACATTGGTTCACTTGAAGGTACATTTTCTAAACACAATATTTCATATCAATCTCAACATATACTTATCAACTATTTTGATTCTAAATGTGATGGAGATAAATGTATCTTATTTATGTCATGATTAAAATCTAGGTCTATGACTATTATTAGGAGAAACCTAAGGATAAAGATGATAAACAGTTCTGAACCAAGTTATCATACTGTCATAATTTTATTATATTCATTTAGTACAATTGGAAAGAAATCACATTCAAAGGTTCACAATGCGGCTCATCGTGTGTTTTCACAATCAACCGTGAACAAAATCATTAGGGTCTTCGACTTCGTAATCCTACATCAAAACTTGTACATTTGGATATCAAAACACTCCATGTGTATTGTTCTAGAAGATAACAACTTGACTCTGGTCAAACAGATGTATGGTCCTTCATTGACATGTTTCCATGCTCCGATAATAAGCTCATTGATGCAGTAAATGAACTAGTGCACGATTTTTGGTATGACAATAGTAGACCTTCTTCCAACCAAAAATATGTACTAAAATTGAGAAGGGGTTCAAGGGATCATGAACCCCACATTAAAGATAGTTCTAGGGGTGGCCCTCTCCTCTAGATCCATGGACAAGGGATATTGTTTCAGGTCAATTTCAGAAACTAGGGTTTTGCTAAGCTCTTGAATGTGAATTTTTTGCAAATAGGGATAAACTTTGAAAATTCCTCAATTGAGAGCTTTTGGCTAGTGTTACCACATGGAACTTTCCTAAACACATTTGCATGACCCATCAGAACCTATTTTTGATGCAGGGTTGGAATTCTATGCCATAGGTAGGGACTCAACATGTGTCCTTGAAATCCTGTAGGAGGTGAGCTTCAACATGATACATAATGATTACCATGGATTGAATCAATGAACTGAATAATCCCTTGGATTTAATACATCATGATAGTGCTAGAGTTGGGCTTGTACTTTGTCTCCATCGATAAGGGATCCTCTTGTAGGTCAATTTTGGAAACTAGGGTTTTGATCAGTAAGGGAATGTGAAAGTTTTGTACATAGGGGTCAACTTTGAAAATTACTCAATAAATAACTTGTGGCTAGAATTCCCACATGGAAAATGCCTCAACATACTTGTATCACCCACCAGAATCTAGTTTTGATGCATGATTGGAATTCTATACCCCGGGTAGGGATTCAACTTGCGTCCTTGAAATCATGTAGGAGGAGAGCCTCAACATGCCATAGAATGATGGCCACAACTTGGATCGATGAACATTTAATTCTATTAGATCGATGACATAATTATAGTACTAGGGGAAGCACTATCCTCTAGATCCATGGACAAGGGATCCTATTTTAGGTCAATTTTAGAAACTAAGGTTTTGCTCAGTAAGGGAATATGAAATTTTAGCACATAGGATTCAACTTTTCAAATTACTCAACAGAGAATATGTGGCCATATTTTCCACATCGAACCTACCTAAACACCCTTTTATGAACCCCTAGAACCCATTTTTATGCATGGTTGGAATTCTATGCCCTCGGTAGGGATTTAATAGGTGTCCCCAAAAGCCTGTAGGAGGAAAGTTTCAAGGTTCGATAGAATGATGACCGAGGCTTGAATCCTTGAACCATAGAATCTGTTGGATTCATGACATTAGAATAGATATAGGGGTGGCCCTCTCCTCTGGATACATGGACAAGGGATCCCCTTTTAGTTCAATTTCAGAAACTAGAGTTTTTCTCAGTGAGGGAATGTGAAATTTTACCACAAAGGGGTCAACTTTTCAAATTCCTTGAACGAGAACTTGTGTCTAGTGTTCCCACATGGACCCTTCCTAAAACAAATTACATGACCCCCTGAAACCCATTTTTGATTCATAGTTGTAATTCTATGCCCTAAGTAGGGATTCAATAGCTATCCTTGAAAACCTATAGGAGGTGAGCTTCAATGTGCCATAGAATGATGACCATAGCTCGGATCAACGAACCATTGATTCCATTGGATTTGGGAAAGTGGGATAGGGCTATGGTTGTACCTAGACTCTAGCTTCATGGACAAGGGATCCTCTTTTAGGTCAATTTTGGAAACTAGGGTTTTTCTCGGTAAGGAGATTTGAAATTTTAGCACATAGGGTTCAACTTTGAAAATTCCTCAACCAATAATTGTGGATAGAATTACCACATGGAACCTACCTAAGACCACTTGCATGACACCTCGTAACCTAGTTTTGATGCACGTTTGGAATTATATGCCGAAGGTAGGGATTCAATAGGTGTCCATGAAAGCCTATAGGAGGTGAGATTCAATGTGCCATAGAATTATTATCATGGATCGGATCGACAAACCATAGACTCCATTGGATTCAAGACATTAGAATAGTGCTAATATTTTCCTTATCCTTTGTCTCCATGGATAAGGGATCCTCCTTTAGGTCAATTTTGGAAACTAGGGTTTTGCTCAGTAAGGGAATGTGAAATTTTTGCACACAGGGGTCAACTTTGCAAATTCCTCAACCAAGAACTTGTGGATAGAGTTCCCACATTAAAATATCCTAAACACACATGCATGATCCACTGAAACCTATTTTTGATGCATGGTTGAAATTATATGCCCAAGGTAGGGATTCAACAGGTGCCCTTGAAATCCTGTAGGAGGTGATCTTCAATGTGCCATAGAATGATGACCGTGGCTTGGATAAAAAAAAGTTGACTACATTCGATTTGACATCAGTATAGAGATAGGGTGGCCTTCACCTATGGATCCATGGACAAGTGATCCTATTTTAGGTCATTTTTGGAAACTATGGTTTTTCTCAGTAAGGGAAGGTGAAATTTTTGCACATATTATTTAAGAAATTTGTAATTCTTTTTTGGGTATACTGTTAAAGTTTAGGGTTAGTTCAAATTTGACATACGTAAATAAATATACTTCAATACATAAAAAAAAAATATAAAACAAGATTTCTATTAGTACTTCTCCAATCAATTTAAATTATAATAAAATCATGCATAATTTTCATCTCTTTCAACTTGAACACCCAGTTGGTCACTACGTTAAAGTTGGTCCTCGAGGTGATTCATCAAATGCCATGTATAGTAACAAAATGATAAAATAATTTTTAGGAGATACAACAGTAAGGAATCATAACCATTATTTTGAATCAACCTTATACTTAGATACTTTTAGTTTTGATGTGTATCTCATATATTCGTTAGATGAAACATCATGCCAAACACCAATTTCATTTATGTAGACTACACAAGTGCATCACTTAGGTGTCTCAACTTCATGCATCATTTAAAGGTTTATTAGGTTGTTATGTGGGTAAGGTTCTTTTGTATTCCACTTAGTTGGTTCAATTTGTTAGGTGTGTTGGGTGTTTATGTGTGTCAAGTATGGTGCATATTTGTGAATACAATCTAATATTGTATATGCAATTAAATCGTAGTAAAAAAATATTTTTCTGTACATTGTTGTAATTATGCATTGTTCTCAAATTTATAACTGATATCTCCTTGGAATCTTAAAATCTATCAACAATTGGGAACATTAAACATATAAACATTCTTGGCCACACATGTATGATCACACATCAGATTGAACTATCAATACCTTAAGAGCCAATATGAAATTATTTTTTATATCATGAAAGTTATAATACAAAACTATAAAGCCCTTATATGGCCTATCAATGTACACGTATAAAAAAACATTGATGTGCATGCAAACAAAAATACATATGTCCTATATCACACGCCTAAGCCTTATCTTCCTCTTGTACACAAAAGTACAGATTTGTCCTAGACTAACGCATCAAAACTCTAACTTATGTTAACACCAAAAATTGTTGACCTAGCTCTCTATGGTCCAAACCATAATTATAAATCATTATCCCACCATTATTTCAGCCATGTTGACCTTCACAACTAAAAGTACACCAAATATGGTCCAAAACATTATTATTCCTTCCCCCATAAATGAAGGTAAGTTGAGAATTTATTGTGACTTATCCCCACTCTCTCCAAAAAGGACCAAAAAACCCTAAAATGAAAATGGGTTAAAAACCATGCACAAATACCATGCACAAAAAAATACCATGGTAAAAAACCTTGTATCATCCTATAAATACATTGTGAAGGTCTCCCCAAAAACACTTTGTCACGTTCCTTAATTGTTGAACTTTTTTTATCATACTCCTTGATCGAAAACACTCTTCACCTTTCTCAATTGTTCCCTTATTTCTACCATTTTATTCCCATGGTGTATGTTGAGCTTGCTCCATACCTACTTGGATCCATTCCCCCCTTTTCAACAACCATTAGTGGAGATGACTGGAGAACCAGACCATGGAGTCGGTGGACCATTTCCTCATATGACTATAGTGGCCCACATTACAGAAAGGTATTCTTGTTACTGTTTTTCATTAGTTAGAAAATACATAAAAAATATTGTTGTTGCTATTATTTGTTATTGCAAGACGAAGTTGAGAGATCCTTCACACCGTGAACTCTATCCTACAATCTGGTTGATCTAGGGTAGGTTATTTTGCGCATAGTAGGGGATAAAAACATACAACAAATTCGTCTTATTTTTTCTTGACTTTGATGTTTATTTCCCTTGTACATGACCACTATTCATCTCTAGGTATTTCAAATCAAGGATAGTATTTATTGATCAGGTAATTTAACTAATACTATTCAGCCCTAACAAAGTTTGAAAATTTAAAATACGACTCAATTGTACATAAAACAAACAATCATTAGATCCATTTGGGGTATAGATTCCTTTGGTTTCCTCCTCCTTATAAAGATTCTCTCTACAATGCTTCTCTACGAATAAAAAAAACTATGTCAATTATCTCAACAATTATCAACATCTACATGCATGAGAAAGTACTAACCAATTATGTAAATAATGAACATCTCACCAAAAAAATACATTCTAGGGCATGACACTGGGTTTCTTTAGTAGCAAGTGGATTCCTAGGTTCAACATCAACCTCAGTGTGGCTACATTCACCAAATGCTAAAATAGTTAGACATCGTACATGTCCATACATAATACAAATGAACTATACAAGTACAAATATTCAAGTAGATACCTCTATGTGAATTATCCCCATTGTAGATGAAACATTGACTATAGCATGAACAATCCCAATAAGGTCTAGCACAGAGGACTCTACATCCTGATGTTGTAAACATGTGAAAATAACATTAAGAAAAACTAGTTGTGAAGTGAATTGAAACCTAACCAGCAACTGCCATTGTAGGCTATCTGTACATTACCATGGAATCAATAGGTTCATCATCATGGAAACCCGCTCTTTTTATGGAAGAGGGTCATCTGGTGTATAAAACATGCATATCTACATTTGGACTATGAGGATATCCAAACCAAATAGGTTGTGCAGGGATGTGCATTGATGTTTGCAGTCATAAAGTGTTACCATAGTTATACATGGAAATGAATGGATGGAATAATATGTATTGAAAAAATAACATGTTGTAATATACTTACCTCTTCATAGGAAATATCTCCCCCATGGGAGGGATTGCTGCTAGTGATTTCTTGCTCCTCTGCAGAGCCAGATAACACCTACAAGTTTAAAAATTATTGCACCAAATATGCGCATTCTACAACTCAGTATGGGAGAGATGTGTAACTTGTTATGTGCTCATCTTAGAGTTGACACATGTCCTTTATAAAAAATAATAACATAATATTAAAATAACATGCCGGCTTAAATTAAATTTAAATTATTTAGAATCACATATATATAAAAATATAAATTAGATAAACTGAAACCATAAACATTGGATTACACATGTCCTCAAAATTTCCACTCTAAAAAAGGGTTTACACCTTGAGAGATTTGATCCCTCTCGGTGCTTGGTGGATCCCCTTTTAGATGGATCTGTGCTAGTAAATATTAGTAATCTATAAAGAAGTGTACAATAATAACTAAATAATTTGAAAAGGATTCATTCATTAAGAATGTACTTACATTCCTGAGGTAATCATAGAAGCCACCAGGGGGGGATTCATTAAGATCAATGTATCTGGCATCCTATTCAAAATGTGGTTCCTGCAACTTCAAAAATTGTAAACATCATACCATTTAACAAATTAATTAAGTAACACATGTATTAACAAACTTATGATATTGGTTGAGCTATTAACACATGTTGAAACATTACCTCAGCGTTGGTTGCTAGAGACTCAGATATGACAACACCTAGTACATTACCACCTCCCTTAGAGGATTCAAGTTTCTGTAAGATTAAAAATTGAATATATTAAGTGTTGGAGTCATTTTCCAACCCACACATATTTATTTGATTGTTTTGGCCTAATTTTCCACTTATCCTAAGTTATTGACTCGAATATGTGACTGCATCATCAACTGGATCATCCTCCTTCAATCAGGGAGCCTAACCGAGTCTTCCCCTTCAATCAGGGAGACTAACTAAGCTTCATCCTTCAATAAAGGCACAAATTTGGGTTGATATGCATGACCTAAGCACCCCAAATCAGTTAACTGATGGTTGTTCTACCTACTTTTAGTTAAACTGCAGTTGTAAAGGAACCTCCATCATTATTTTTCCCATTTTTGGTAAATTATAGTTAACTGGAGTGATTAAAGGCGCCTCCAACAAATTTTGGTGACTCGGATCAGCTTATTTCATTTGATCTCAACTAACTAAGGTAATAAATGTGCCCTCACCTATTGATTGACATGCAGTTAAGTTATATCCAGTTAGAATCAGTCTAAACTGACTCTGATTCAGTTAGAGTCAATTATGGTTGTGATTAGTGGTTAACTCATGTGTCGAGTGGTGTCTAACCGATAGCTAAGACACTCTCATGTATGCAATTCGAAAGACCTCTCTGGTATTCGAATTTTCTAGCTATTCATGCCAGTGTATGACATTGTATCATTTCTTTTTTATTAATGTTAGCTATTATACAACTGCAACTCCTAATGTTTTCATGTCATTTTTTCATCTAATTGATCCATGAAATATTCTGTAAGTTTTGTATTTGTTCTCATATTACTGTGACTCAAATTTCATATGGTATCCGAGCCATGGAAGGACAAGGAAATTCTTCTTCTAAATGTGCCTTACTAGATCTATGATGCAATTTGAGCAAAAATATCAAAAACAATTCCATTTCTGCACTAGAAGCAGAGAGTTTTGTTACATTTTTAAAATTAAGCTAGCATTATATTAGCATATTTTTTTAGGATTATTAATCCTCTCTTGTCCGAATTTGGTCATATGTCTAAATCGGGAGTCATGTCTAAATCGGGAGTCCATCCAGTCTATTTATAGTCATTAGCACCATTGGGTAAACTTGACCTAATTGGGGCACATGTTTCAGTTACCAAAGTGTGGGGAACACTAATTGAGGCTCATTGCCACTTATTGCACTTGATTGCATAAGTTTAGGAGTCTCCTAGATCAATCCCTACAATTTAGGAAGCAACTGGGAGTGCCGAAACCAACCAAGGTCAGTTCACTTCCGTTAATGACTAGTCAAGCCAAGTTAGGAGTCAGTTACATTCAGTTCTAGCCCTCTACATTT
>LPNX010533019.1:145638-179740 GCA_001517045.1 Pseudotsuga menziesii | reverse complement strand
TTCTCACCTACCACAGTCAGTTAACCATTAGTCAACACTAAATGTAACACTTGGTTGTGTTTTAAAGCTCCGATGAACTCCGGTTATGATTTAGACAAGGATAGTTAACTACTGGGTCCTTCGATAGTGATTTAGACAAAGTCTTGGTTACCTACAGTCAAGTAGAGTCTAATCAATTCGAACTTCCTCATGTGGATTCGAATTGCTTGTGGCTATTAAAGCCATTTTACATTATTGTAATTGTCATCTAAATTACTTTTTTGATTAATGAAAGCATTCACAGCTGCAAGCCTTTTGCACTGTTTCATTCTTCAATTGCTGAGTAAATTGTGAGATATTCTTTGTGAGTTGTGTATTTGTCTACAGATCTATATGCTCAAATTTACATGGTATCAGAGCCTCGGTGGACAAGACTCCTCTCCTCCTTAGATCTCCAACTGGATCATTTTGTTTGTTTGATTGTGTGACAGGTTATCATCTTTTATTACAACATTCGCTACAAGCAGCCTCTACTTCTCATTGCATTCGCTACAGCAGCTCAGTTATTCCTATTACTTTGAAATGGCTCATCAAATAGAGCCTCTCACTCCCTTCAACTATCACCAGTGGAAGGATGACATGAAAGTATTGCTCTGCACCAATCATATCTTCAGACTCATAGAAGAAATAGAGGAAGAGCCAAAATCAGATAAAGACAAAGCTAAGTACATGAACAGGCTTGATGAAGCCATTGGACTCATGCAATTCTCAGTCTCTAGGGATCTTCAATTTCACATCCAAGACTTGGACACTCCCAAGGAGGTTTGGGACAAGATTTCTTCCTTGTTTGATAACCATGATGAGTTGAGGATCCATCAGCTAGAAAATGATCTGATTACTCTCAATCCATCAAATTTCAAATCTCTAAATGAATTCTTCTCAAAGTTCAAGAACCTGATATATCAGTTGAAGAAATGCAAAGTGAAGAAGGATGAAGATCAACTCATCCTTGCTATTCTCACAAATCTCAATTCAGACTACTTAGTATTTGTATCCACCTTCCAAATAGCAAGGCTCACTACTCCAAATTGGAAGATTCCCACTCTTAATGCTTTCATTGAATCTCTTATTTCTGAGAATGATAAATTGATCCAAATGGGGATCATTCGATCTCCCAAAGATCTAGCTCTTGTTGCAAGAGGAGATAAGGTAGCGAATGACAGAGGGAAGGAAAGAGATGAGTCTAAACAGTCAAAATAACCTTCAACTTCGAAGAGAAGCAAGAAGAATGGAAAGGGCAAGGTCCTCTGCCCTTACTGTGGAAGGGGCTTCCATTCAGAAATCTCCTGTATGAGAAGACAACTTGATGAAATGGCTCTTCTTTTGAAGAGGCACAACATTTATGTACCTGCTAGCGCAAGGAAGGAAGACTCTGAAGAAGAAGAAGAAGAATACCAAAGGAAAGGACATGCACTGAAAGCTTGCTGCACATGAACACCTGCCTTCCTCATTGATTTTGGAGCTTCCAACCATATGGCTGCATCCATAGAATCATTCTCTTCTTTTTAGTCCTTTGATGGTCCTAGTATTCAAATGGGCAATAATAGTAAAGTCCAAACCAAAGGGAAGGGCTCTATCCAACTTGAACATGGAAGGTTCAAATATGTGTTGTTTGTTCCCTCCCTGGCTTCAAACTTGTTATCTGTCTATCAGATGACCCATACTGGATCTCCAAAGCGAGTGATATTTGGTCCTGACTCAGTGGAGGTCACAGATATCTCTACTGGGAGCATCATAGAAAAGGGTATTGCGAATCATGCTTCAAGAGCATATGAGTTCTCACATTTCATGCCTCCTTCAGAACCAGTGCACTCTCAGCAGCCACCTGCAAGGGAAGGTAAAACCATTGCATCTACTTCTTTTACATCTTCTACTAGTATTGTAGATCCGTCTATATCAGTTTATGACATTAAGATTCAGGGTGACTCAGATCTATATTAAGTCCCTACATCCAAACTGGAAGCTAGGAAGATGACTGGAAACTCACCTGACACTCAGAAAGGAAAGACTCTTGCGCTATGCCATACTATTTTGCCTCCTTCAGAGAGATGTAATAGACTTCCTGTAAGATGAAATATGGCAAGGGCTCAGTCTTACTGCATTCAGAATAATGCATATGATCATACACCTCTTCATTCGGCAAGAGACAAAAGTTACATTCCTCCTTCCTTCCATCATCATTTTTGGAGAGAAAGGAGAAGTCTACATGCCAGGCCCCAGAATACCTGTGCACAGCACACCATGCATGCTGCTTCACTACCTCACAGAGATGAATATTGCAGCAACATATTTTCAAGTTTTTCAAACTTGAGACCTGATTCTACCTGCTTAGCTAGAAGGAGGGCTTTTTTCCCATGTGGTTTTTGCCCTAGCTTCTTGTATTGATCAGTTACTTTATTTTACTTGTTGTAATGGGTGACGTATGGTCTTAGTTACCAGGGCCCATAGTTTGTCCAAGTTAGCATTAAGGGAGGGTGTTAGGATTATTAATCCTCCCTTGTCAAAATTTGGTCATATGTCTAAATCGGGAGTCATGTCTAAATCGGGAGTCCATCCAGTCTATTTATAGTCATTAGCACCATTGGGTAAACTTGACCTAATTGTGGCACATGTTTCAGTTACCAAAGTGTGGGGAACACTAATTGAGGCTCACTGCCACTTATTGCACTTGATTGCATAAGTTTAGGAGTCTCCTAGATCAATCCCTACAATTTAGGAAGAAACTGGGAGTGTCAAAACCAACCAAGGTCAGTTCACTTCCATTAATGACTAGTCAAGCCGAGTTAGGACTCAGTTACATTCAGTTCTAACCCTCTACATTCAGGTATTTCTAGGTTTAATTGATTGCACACATGTGGGACGTATTTCTCACCTACCACAGTCAGTTAACCATTAGTCAACACTAAATGTAACACTTGGTTGTGTTTTAAAGCTCCGATGAACTCCGGTTATGATTTAGACAAGGACAGTTAACTACTGGGTCCTGCGATAGTGATGTAGACAAAGTCTTGGTTACCTACAATCAAGTAGAGTCTAATCAATTCGAACTTCCTCATGTGGATTCGAATTGCTTGTGGC
This sequence comes from Pseudotsuga menziesii, assembly GCA_001517045.1. Classification (NCBI taxonomy): domain Eukaryota; kingdom Viridiplantae; phylum Streptophyta; class Pinopsida; order Pinales; family Pinaceae; genus Pseudotsuga; species Pseudotsuga menziesii. Next base: position 176,623 of record LPNX010533019.1, on the reverse strand, counting down.
TACTAAATCCATTTTACATTATTGTAATTATCATCTGAATTACTTTTTTGATTAATGAAAGCATTCACATCTGCAAGCCTTTTGCACTTTTTCATTCTTCAATTGCTGAGTAAATTGTGAGATCTTCTTTGTGATTTGTGTATTTGTCTACATATCTATATGCTCAAATTTACATATTTAACTGAGAGAATAAAAAGCACAAAAATCAAACACAAGAGACAATGAACATAGTGTTTTTCCTTGGGGAAACCATAAATGGAGAAAACCTCGCAAATTCCTCAGAGATAGAATCAACACCAAAAGCAAAACCCCAAAATAGTAAGATAATCTCCCGACAGCAATAACCTCTTTCTTCATAGCCCTAGTGTCTTATTCTTCCTCAGCTATGTGCTACAACTGAGCATGAGTGAGTTTGTGATAAATAGAGAGACTCACTCTCTATTTATACTAATTGCCGACTTGAAAATAAACTACTAGGGCCAACTTCTCTAGGAGAGTCTAATAACCCTAGTGCCCTGGAACTGTGGGGACTTTAACCCTTGATCAATAGCAGGGTTACCCACAATGACTTGACATGACTTTTTTACATTATAGGAACTCCCGATAGGAACATCGGGGGATGACATGACTCAATTACATTACAGACACATCCCAGAATAAACATCGGGGTACAATACATAAGATATATGGATGAATACCTTCCGAAGTTACAAATACATTAACACTCCCTCTTAACTAGGAAGGTATTCTCTCAACACAATTTATCAGCACAAGTCTTCTTCTATGTATCATATGGATCGTCATCAATTCCTCGTCATCTTCAAGTTATCTTCATCTTCAAGTCATCTTCATCTTTGAGTTATATTCATCTTCAAGTCATCTTCATCTTCGGATCTGGATGATCACTCAATCTGGATCATCATCATTGGGTCTACATCATCACTCGATCTGGATCATCACTGGAGCATCATCACTGGATATATATCATCACTCAATCTGGATCATCATCACTATATCATCATCACGGGTGCTATCTCATGATTCTTCTTGTCATAGGAATTTCTATAGAGCCAACCCTTTTTCATGCTGGTTGTAGGACTAGCCTCTATGTAGGTCTTCTTTAGTGCTTATATCTGACACTAAGTCAGAATAGACCACCTAGCAATTACATTGGACCATGAGAGGAACACATCCAACACCATGTCAGAAAGGCATGCCGAACACTCACATCTGACCATGCAAGAACACATCCCACAACCTTGTCAGAAAGTCCCAGCACTCACATTCGATCATGCAGTAACACATCCCACAACCCTATCGAAAAGGATCAGCACTTATATCTAGCCATGTGGGAACACATCCTTCAACCTTGATAGAAGGGATCTGCATTTACATCTAGCCATGTAGGAACACATCCTGCAACCTTTCTAGAAAGGCTCTGCACTTACATCCAACCATGCGGGAACACATCCTGCAACCTTACTGAAAAGGCTCTGTACTTACATCCAACCATGCGGGAACACATCCTACAACCTTGTTGGAAAGGCTCTACACTTACATCCAACCATGTGGGAACACATCCTACAACCTTGCTGGAAAGGCTCTACACTTACATCCAAACATGCGGGAACACATTCTGCAACCTTGCTAAAGAGGCTCTCAACCTCAGGTTGAGGGTTCCTGGTAACTGACCAGGTGTCTCCATTCTCCTAGAGAATGGCATCAACCCTTATACATTAGAGGAAATTTGAGGTCTAAAATGCGCCTCCTAAGGAAAATAGTAAAATAATAGTTAAAATAATAAAATAATAGTTATTATTTTGGAGGAAGAATGAAAAAAACTACTTTTTTTGTTCATATTTTCAACATATCTCCCTGTGTTTTTACTCAAATTTCGATTGGGAGAGTTCTTTTGATATGGAATTTAATTATGCATCCAACAAGTACCCACACTGCATACTTTTGACAGACCCCGCTACCCCCAAAAAAAGAAATATCAGAAAACATATGATGATGACATCATCATCACGTTTTTTCAGGTATTTCTTGTTTTTGGGGAAGTGAGGTTTGTCAAAAGTATCCAGTGTGGGTGCTTGTTGGATGCGGAATTAAATTTCGCATCCAACGAGCTCTCCCGCTCAGAATTCTAGTAAAAACACAGGGAGATATGTCGAAAATATGAACAAAAAAATTAGTTTTCTTTTATGACAAATATGTCAATTGAACATTTATGGTTGACTCATTTTATTGAAATTCTATTGGTTCTTGAATTCCAACTCACAAAATTTATTGTTGACACGTTTTCTTATAAGGCCCATTTTAGAACCCAAATTTCCTCTAATGTCTCATTAAGTGGGAACACATCCCTCAATCACATCAGAATGGCCATGCACTCATATCTGATCATGTGAGAACACATCTCACAGTCATATCAGAATGGCCCTTAGTCCTAGACTGATTATTCCTGGTAACTTACCAAGCACCTCCATTCCAAGAATGACAATAGCCCTTATATCTGATCATGTAGGAACCAATCCTACAGTCACATCAGAATGGCTCAGCACTCATATCTGACATGGAAAGAACCAATCTTCTCACCATGACAAAATGGCTCAGCCCTTACATCTGACCATGGAATGAACCAATCCTCTCACCATATCAGAATGGCTCATGGACTCATCGCTTCCCCTTGGAAGGAACATCGATCTGGAGAACACCAAGCTTTGACCTGAAGTACTCAAACTTCACTTTGGCTAATGGATTCGTCAACACATCAGCTATCTGTTCATCTGTTGCAACAGACTAGAGCTTCACTATTCCCCTCTACACCATATACTTGATATAGTGATACTTGATCTTGATATGCTTCGACTTGTCATGGAACACTGGGTTCTTCGACAACTTCACACAACTCTGGTTGTCGCAATATATACAAGTAGCATCTAGCTAGAGATCAAATAAATTAGACAGTAGCTTCCTTAGCCATACTTCCTCACAACTAGTTGAACAAGCTGTGACATACTTTGCTTCAGTTGTACTCAGTGCCACACAAGATTGCTTCCTGCTAAACCAAGAGATCACACCTGATGCCATACTGAAGAAACGCCCCGAGGTGCTCTTCCTATTGTTGATGTAATTGTAACTTTGGAATGTATTCACTTGTATTTCTTAGGTATTGTACCTTGATGTTTATTCCAGGATGTGTCTATAATGTAATTGAGTCATGTCATACCCCAATGTTCTGATTGGGAGGTTTTATAATGTAATCAAGTCATGTCAAGTCAATATGGGTAACCCTCCTATTGTTCAAGGGTTAAAGTCCCTGCAGTTTTGAGGCACTAGGGTTGTTAGACTCACCTAGTGAAGTCGGCCCTAGTAGGGTTTATTCAAGTTAGGAATTAGTATAAATAGAAAGTTATCCTCTCTATTTATCACACACTCACTCAAACTCAGTTGTAGCACATAGCTGAGGAAGAAGAAGACACTGGGGCTAGGAAGAAAGAAGGTTACTATTGTCGGGAGATCATCTTACTGTTTTGGGTTTTACTTTTGGATTTGATTCTATCTCTGAGGAATTTGCAGAGTTTTCTCCATTTATGGTTTCCCCGAGGAAAAACATTGTGTTCATTGTCTCTTGTGTTTGATTGTTGTGCTTGTTATTCTCTCAGTTAAAGATCCTAATATAATGCTAGCTTAGTGTTAAAATTCTGACATGGTATCAGAGCTAACCAAAGAAGAAGACACTGTGCAGCTGCGGGAACTAGGCATTCCTAATTTGTGGATCTCTCTCCACAGATTTTCAGAAAAAGAAGGTTGGAATAACTCTCCTCCCTAGTGTGCATATTTTTGTCAAAGCAGAATCTAATTCTGAGGTTTTTCAGTTTTGGACCCGACACTGCTACTGAAAACTAGGGATTTTCACATAAGTGAAATTTTTTAGTGAGCCCAGGTCTAGATTGATCTCCTCACCAAAGTATAAGTTTAGAGATCAAGATCAAAGCATTTGGTTGGACAGAGCTCTAGAAAAGAAAAACCCTTTTCTACTCTTGAACCAACACTACAGAATTTCAGCTCCAAATCCAGATCCGACATCTTGACCTGGTAAGATATAAATATTTTGTATTTCCATTTGGGGTTCTTATTTAAGATGTCTCATCATACCAAGCTTTATGAAAAGCTTGAGGGAGATGATAAATTCTGAGCCTGGAAGTATAGGATCTCCCTGGTTCTAGAAGAAAATGAGTTGGACTCCTACATCCATGAGGAGGTTCTAGTTCCAGAGGGAGATGAGGCTAAGGCCTTACATAAGAAGAAGTTTGTTATGGAAAAGAGGATTATTGTTGATTCAATCAAGGATCACCTCATACGACATGTGTCCTCCATCAAGACACCTAAAGCTATGTATGATGCCCTAACCAAACTGTTTGAAGGGAAGAACATCAACCAAAAGATGACTCTAAGGAACCAGTTCAAGAATGTAAAGATCCAGAATGAGGAGACCATCCAGTCATACTTTACAAGGGTCTCCTAGATCAAAAAATAGTTGGAAATAGTAGATGAAGATGTGGCGAATGCATAAATTGTGATGACAACCTTGAATGGTCTCTTTAGGTCATGGGATTCTTTCATCCAAGGAATCTGTGCTAGGAAGAAATTAGTCAAGTCCTATAGATTATGGGAAGAATGTTCTCAAGAAGAAGCTCGAATAGCATCTTGAAAAGAAAATATGGGAAGTGAAGATCAATCTCTCATAGTACACTCCAAGAAAGAAAGAATGGAAAATCATCATCACCAAGGTAAGCATTCTCATCAGAAAAATCCATCCAAAATCAGATGTTATACATGCGATGAAATAGGACACTTTGCTAGAAATTGTCCCATGAATAAAAATGGATCCAAGAAGAAGAAGAACTCCAAAAGAAGACATCATTCTCACACTGCTGAGGATGATGATCCTCCTAGGAAGAAAGTAAAACAAGAAAGTGAATACTCTTCAAGTGAAGAAGAATATGTTTTGATCTCCGCTCTCACGGGAACTATCACTCATGAAAGCAAAGATTGGATTATTGATAGTGGGGCTTTCAAACACATGACAGATTTCAAGGAATATTTTGAGAAAGTATCCGAACATAATTCACCCCATAAGGTGAAACTTGGGGATGACTACCAATATCACATAAAAGGTAGTGGTGAATTCTCCTCCAAGCTAGACTCTGGAAAGTCTATAAAAATGAAGATTAGAGGAAATTTCAACTCAAAATGGGCCTCCTAAAAAAATTAATAAAATAATATTTATTAATTTTGGAGGAAGAAAAGAAAAAAACTACCTTTTTGTTTGTATTTTAGACATATATCCCCATGTTTCTACTCAAATTTCAATCGGGATAGCTCATTGGATGTGGAATTAAATTCCACATCCAATGAGTACCCACTCAACATACTTTTGATGGACCCTACTACATCATCACGTTTTTCAGGTATTTCTTGTTTTTGGGGTAGCAGGGTCGGTCAAAAGTATGCCGAGTGGGTACTTGTTCAATGTGGAATTTAATTCCACATCATCATCATATTTTTTCAGGTATTTCTTGTTTTTGGGGTAGCGGGGTCTGTCAAAAGTATGCCGAGTGGGTACTTGTTGGATGCGGAATTTAATTTCGCATCCAACGAGCTCTCCCAATCAAAATTTGGGTAAAAACACAGGGAGATATGTCAAAAATACAAACAAAAAAGTAGTTTTTTTTATGATACCTATCCCCAAATTTATATTAAAAAAGTGTTTAATACCTATACATTATTTCAAATTTAAAACAATTTCATTGGCCAACACATGATGAAATGGATTTTGAGTTAAAGTTAACAGGCCCATTTTGAGTTGAAATTTCCTCTAATTGGATGTCTTGTTTGTACTAGGACTAAAGAAGAATATTCTCTCCATATCGGCACTGGATGCAAAAGACATGAGGGTTGCATTTGTATATGGCCAAGTCCTCATGTGTTCAAGAGGAAAGAATATCGATGATGCAATAGTAATTGGAGAACAAGAAGGAGGATTGTACAAATTCAAGGGCTATTCAGAACAAGATTTGGTCCATGACATAGTAGCGCCAAATGAACTTTGGCACAGAAGGATTGCACATGTGCACTACAGAGCATTACTGCTTACAAGAAAAGTTGTTGAAGGTCTTCCAGAAATTCAAGCAAAACATGACGGAGTCTGCAAAGGATGTGCAAAAGGAAAGAATACAAAGAATACATTTCCAAGTAGCGAGAGCAAGGCAAAAAGCATCTTGGAAATCATCCACTTTGATGTATGCAGACCAATGTCATCAAGTTCACTAAGCGGGTATGTATACTATGTTTATTTTATTGATGAATTTTATAGGAAAACATGGATTTACTTCATGAAGAACAAAGATGAAGTTTTCAGCAAGTTCAAGGAATTCAAATCCTTGATCGAGAACCACACAGAAAACAAGATCAAGACCTTTCGATCAGATAATGGCGGAGAGTTCACATCAAATGAATTCAAAGACTTATGCAAAGAATCAGGGATTAAGAGGGTGTTATCCACTCCATATAATCCACAATATAATGGGGTTGCAAAAAGGAAGAATAGAACTATCATGGAAGCTGCAAGAGCAATGCTTCATGATCAAGATCTTCCCATGCATCTATGGGAAGAAGCTTCCAGAACACCGTTGTATGTACAAAACCGTACTCCACATAGAGTACTTGAGAACAAGACATCTGAAGAAGTATTTTCCAGCAAGAAACCATAAGTCATCCATCTCAAAATATTTGGCTGTCCAGTGTACACACACATTCCGAAAGAAAAGAGGACAAAGTTAGATCCTTCAGGAAAGAAGGGTATATTTGTGGGATACACTGAAAGCTCGAAGGCTTACAGAATATATTTCCCAGAATTCAAGAAGATTGACATCAGCAGGGATGTAACATTTGACAAAGACTCAGCTTACAACAAATCCAGAAAGAGCTCTGCTGAAGATCTTGAAGAAGCAACAGCACCCAGAATTCATGATACAACCATGAACAAAGAAACTCAAGAAGAAGATCGAGAATTTGAAGAACCTCAAGAACCTATAGATCCACCTCAAGAGAAGAATCCGCACATGAGGAAACAGTCTTGGGTATGAGAAGCTATCCAAGGTGCAGAAAGATATGGGGCTCCAGAAGAGAATCACAGAGAAAGAAAGAGAGGCAAATCCTGCTCCGAGTATGCAGCTTTATTATGTGACTTTATCAATAGAGAACCATCCAATTATGAAGAAGCGGTAGAACAGAAAGAATGGAATGATGCTATGATCGAACAGTATCAATCGATCATGAAGAATGATGTTTGGGATGTTGTCCCAAGACCAGAAGGGAAGTCAGTTGTAACTTTCAAATGGATCTACAAGATCAAGCATGCTGCAAATGGTAGCATAGAGAAATATAAAGCAAGATTCATGGCTCGTGGTTTCTCACAGAAAGAAGGAATAGATTATGAAGAAACCTTTGCACATGTAGCTAGATACAGTTCCATTAGATCGGTACTTGCTCTGGTATAGTAATGAAATGTAATATACACCGAATGGATGTCAAGACTACTTTCTTGAATGGTGTAGTGGAAGAGGAAGTGTATTTAGAGAAGCCACTCAGTTTTGGGACACATGATAGGGAGTCTCATGTGTGTAGATTGAATAAAGACCTATATGGTTTGAAATAGGCACCCAGGACATGGTACGGTAGAATTGACAGCTTTCTATCCAGTTTGGGCTTTACCAAAAGTAAAGCAGATTCGAACCTTTACTACAAGGTTGAAGTTGGCAACCTAGTGATGCTCCAATTGTATGTAGATGATCTATTTGTAACAGGTATGGATGGGTTTATTACTGATATGAATAGAAATCTTGATGCCGAGTTTGAAATCAAGGACTTGGGTATGATGCATTATTTTCTAGGCATGGAGGTGTGGCACAATGCAGATGAAATATCCCTCGGACAAGGGAAGTATGCAGTAGATATCCTGAAGAGGTTCAGGATGATGGAATGCAAGGCCATGACAAGACCTATGGCATTGAACCTAAATCTATTGAGTGATGCTTCATTGGAAGCAGTTGATGCTACGATGTATCGTCAAATGATTGGGTCCTTGATGTACTTGACGAACATGAGACCAGACATTTGCTTTGCTATGAACACCTTGATCCAGTTTTTGACAGATCCGAGACATGTTCACTTGATTGCTAAAAAGCATATTATGAGGTACCTAAGGGGTACAATTCATTATGAGCTCAAGTATGAGGTGAATCAGAAGATTAACCTGGAGCATTATGTTGATTCAGATTGGGAAGGCAGTGCCACCGATAGGAAGAGCACTTCAGGATGTTGCTTCAGTATGGGATCAGGTGTGATCTTTTGGTTTAGCAGGAAGCAATCCTATGTGGCATTGAGTACAGCTGAAGTATGGTATGTCACAGCTTGTCCAGCTAGTTGTGAGGCAGTATGGCTGAGGAAGCTACTGTATGATTTATTTGATCTCTAGATGGATGCTTCTTGTATACATTATGACAACTAGAGTTGCGTGGAGTTGTCGGAGAACCTGGTATTCCATGACAAGTCGAAGCATATCGAGATCAAGTATCACTATATCAGGGATATGGTGTAGAGGGGATTAGTGAAGATCTAGTATGTTATGAAGGAAGAACAAATAGATGATGTGTTGACAAAGCCATTGCCTCGTGTGAAGTTTGAGTACTTCAGGGAGAAGCTTGGTGTTCTCCAGATCGAGGTTCCCTCCAAAGGGAAGTGATGAGCCCATGAGCTATTCTGACATGGTGAGAGGATTGGTTCCTTCCATGTCAGATATGAGTGCTAAGCCATTCTGATGTGACTATAGGATTGGCACCTACATGATCAGATATGAGTGTTGAATTCCATTCTCTGAATGGAGGCACCTGGTTAATTACCAAGAATCCTTAGCCTGGGGCTGAGATCCCTTCTGACATGTATGATGCATTAGTTCCTCGCATTGGCATATGTAAGTGGAGAGCCCTTTCAACATGTAGGTTTGATTGGTTTCTCTCATGGTTGAATGTAAGTGCAGAGCCCTTTCGACATGTATGTTGGATTGGTCCTCGCATGGTCGAATTTAAGTGCAAATCCTTTTTGACATGTATGTTGGATTGGTTGCTCACATGGTCACATGTGAGTGCTGGGCCTTTTTGATAGGGTTGTGGGATCATATGTGAGTGCTAGGCATGCCTTTTTGATATGATTATAGGATTGGTTCCTACATGATCAGATATAATTGTTGGACCGGCCATTCTGACTTAGGGTTAGATATAAGTGCTGGAAGAAGACCTACATGGAGGCTAGGCCTACAACCAGCATGAAAAAGGGCTGGCTCTGTAGAACTTCCTGTGACGAGAAGAATCATGAGATAGCACCCGTGATGATCCACTAATGGTGTTCTAATGATGATGATTGAGATCGAGTGATGATGATCGAGATCAAGTGATGGTCTAGATACAGATAAAGACGACTTGAAGATGAAGATGACTTGAATATAGAGATGACTTGAAGGTGAAGATGATGAGGACTCGATGATGATCCAGATGATACAGAGAAGAAGACTTGTTCTGATAAATTGTGTCAAGATAATACCTTCCTCGTTAAGAGGGAGTGTTGATGTAATTGTAACTTCGGAATGTATTCACTTGTATTTCTTATGTATTTTACCGTGATGTTTATTCCAGGATTTGTCTGTAATGTAATTAAGTCATGTCATGCCTCGATGTTCTGTTCAAGAGTTTCTATAATGTAATCAATTCATGTCAAGTCAATGTGGGTAACCCTCCTATTGTTCAAGGATTAAAGTCCCTACACTTCCGGTGCTCTAGGGTTGTTAGACTCACCTAGTAAAGTTGGCCCTAGTAGGGTTTAGTCAAGTTGGGAATTACTATAAATAGAGAGCTAGCCTCTCTAATTATCACACACTCACTCACACTCAGTTGTAGCGCATAGCTGAGGAAGAAGAAGACACTGGGTCTAGGAAGAAAGAAGGTTACTACTGTCGGGAGATCATCTTACTATTTTGGGTTTTACTTTTGGTGTTGATTATATCTCTGAGGAAGTTGTGGGGTTTTCTCCATTTATGGTTTCCCTGAGGAAAAACATTGTGTTCATTGTCTCTTGTGTTTGATTGTTGTTCTTGTTATTCTCTCAGTCAAAGATCCTAATATAATGCTAGCTTAGTGTTAAAATTCTAACACTTATCGATGGAAATGCCTACCCAATATGAATCAACATAACCCTCCAAGTTAATCTTCTGATTCACCTCATACTTGAGCCCATAATCAACTATACCCCTTGAGTACCTCAGAATATGCTTTGCAGCAATCAAGTAAACATGGCTTAGATCTGTTAAGAAATGGCTCAAGGTGTTCACAGCAAAGCAAATATTTGGTCTCCTGTTCGTCAAGTACATCAAGGAGCCAATCATCTGATGATACATCATAGAATAAACTGCTTCTGATGAAGCATCACTCAATAGCTTTAGGTTTTATGCCATATGTGTGGTCATGGCCTTGCAATCCATCATCCCAAACCTCTTGAGGATCTCTACTGCACATTTCCCTTGTCCGAGGGATATTTCATCCGCATTCTACCACACCTCCATGCCTAGAAAATAATGTGTCATACCCAAGTCCTTCATTTCAAACTTGGCATCAAACTTCCTCTTCATATCAGTAATCAACCCATCCATACTTGTTACAAACAGATTATCTACATACAGTAAGAGCATCACTGGGTTGCCATCTTCAACCTTGTAGTAAAGTTTGGATTTTTCTTTATTCTTGGTAAAGCCCAAAGTGGATAGAAAGCTGTCAATTCTGTTGTACCATGTCCTAGGTTCCTATTTCAAATAGTACATGGATTTCTTCAACCTACACACATGAGAATCCCTATCATGTGTCTCGAAACCGAGTGGCTGTTCCACATACACTTACTCTTCCACTACACCATTCAAGAAATCAATCTTGACATCCATCTGGTGTATCTTCCATTTCATCACTAGAGAAAGTGCTGATCTGATGGAAGTGTATCTAGCTACAGGCGTAAAAGTTTATTCATAGTATATTCCTTCTTTTTGGGAGAAACCACGAGCAATGAATCTTGCTTTATATTTTTCTATGCTACCGTCTGTGGCATGCTTGATCTTGTAGATCCATTTGGAAGTTTCAACTGACTTCCCTTTTGGTCTTCGAACAAAATCCCAAACATCATTCTTTTTTATCGAGTGATACTCTTTGATCATACCATCCTTCCATTCTTTCCATTCTTTCCATTCTTCCACTTCTTCATGATTTCATTCTTTATCGATGAAATCACATAGTAATGCTACATATCCGGAGTAGGACCTTGTCCTCTTTCTTTCCCTATGGTTCTCTTCTGGAGCCCCATATCTTTCCACACCTTGGATAGATTCTCGTACCCAAGCAAGTTTCCTCTTATGAGGATTCTTCTCCTGAGGTGGATATACAAGTTCTTGAGGTTGTTCAAATTCTTGATCTTCTTCTTGATATTATTCGTTCATGGTTGTGTCATGAATTCTGGGTGCTTCTATTTCTTCAGGTTCTTCAGCAGGTCTCTTTCTAGATTTGTTGTAGGCTGAGTCTTTGTCAAATGTTACATCCCTGTCGATATTGATCTTCTTGAATCTTGGGAAGTATATTCTATAAGCCTTCGAGCTTTCAGAGTATCCCACAAATATACCATTCTTTCCTGAAGGATCTAACTTGGTCCTCTTTTCTTTTGGGATGTGTATGTACACTAGACAACTAAATATTCTGAGATGGTTGACTTCTGGTTTCTTGTTGAAGAAGAATTCTTCAGGTGCCTTGTTCTTGAGTACTCTGTGTGGAGTACGGTTCTGTACATACATCGTTGTTCTGGAAGCTTCTTCCCATAGATGCATGGGAAGATCTTGATCATGAAGCATAGCCTTTACAGCTTCCATGATCATTTGATTCTTTATTTCTGCAACCTCATTCCGTTGTGTATTATATGGAGTACTTAACTCCATCTTAATTCCTAAATATTTGCATAATGCTTCGAATTCATTTGAAGTGAATTCTCCACCATTGTCTGTTTGAAAGGTCTTGATCTTCTTTTCTGTGTGGTTCTTGATCAAGGCTTTGAATTTCTTGAACTTGATGAATACTTCATCTTTGTTCTTCATGAAGTAAATCCATGTCTTCCTAAAACAATCATCAATAAAGGAACATAGCATACATACTCGCTTAATGAACTTGATGACATTGGACCGCATACATTAGAGTGGATGATTTCGAAGATTCCTTTTGCCTTGCTCTCACTACTTGGAAATTTCTTCTTTTTGTTCTTTCCTTCTGCACATCCTTTGCAGACTCCATCATGTTTTGCTTGAATTTATGGAAGACCTTGAACATCTTTTCTTGAAAGTGGTAGTGCTCTGTAATGCACATGTGTAAGCCTTCTATTCCAAAGTTCATTTGGCTCTATTTTTTCATGGACTAAAGCTTGTTCTGGATGGCCCTTCAATTTGTATAGACCTCCCTCTTGTTCCCCAATCACTATTGCATCATCAAAAGTCTTTCCCTTTGGCCGCGTGAGAACTTGGCCATCTACAAATGAAACCCTCATGGATTTTGCATCTAATGCAGATATGGAGAGGATATTCTTCTTTAGTCCTGGTACAAACAATACATCCTTAATTTTTATAGACTTTCCAGAGTCTAGCTTGTAGGAGGATTCACCACTACCTTTTATGGGATATTGGTAGTCATCCCCAAGTTTCACCTTGTGAGGTGAGTCATGTTCAGATAGTTTCACAAAGGATTATTTGAATCTCGTCATATGTTTGGAATCACCACTGTCTATAAGCCAATCATTTCTTCCATGTGATATAGTTCCCATGAGAGTGAAGATCAGCACATATTCTTCATCGCTTGAAGAATCATCACTTTCTTGTCTGAATCTCGTTGTGGAAGGTTCATCATCCTCTGTAGCATGAGCATTATGTCTTCTTTTATTTCCCTTCTTCTTATGGGAGATAATCTTGTTTCTAGGACAATCTTTGGCAAAGTGTCCTCTTTCATCACATGTATAGCATCTTAATTTAGATAAGTGTTTTCTAGTTTTATCTTTCTGGTGGAAGGTCTTACCTCTGGAGTGATGAGAGTTTCTTATGGTTTTCTTGGAGTGAAATATGAGAACTTGATCTTCACTTCCCATCTTCTCTTATCAATCTTTTTTCTGAGCTTCTTATTGAGACCATTCTTCCCATAGTCTGTTGAACTTGACTAACTTATTTCTGGCACATATTTCTTGAATAAAGGAGTCCCATGATCTAGGGAGACCATTCAAGGTGGTCATTACAATCTCTGCATTTTGCGCTTCTTCATATACTGCTTCTAGCTATTCCTTGATCTGAGAGACCCTTTTAAAGTAAGACTATATTGTCTCTACATTCTGGATCTTTACATTCTTCAGTTGGTTTCTCAGAGTCATCTTCCGGTTTATGTTCTTCCACAAAACCTTAGTTGAGTTGTACATTTAGCATTTAGAGGAGGGAGGGAGCAGTGTTTTAAATTTTGTAAATGTAGTGTTGTTGAGGGGTTTAGGGGGTTAGGGGGGCGGGGGGGTGGGGGGGGGGGGTTTAAATTATTATTTTTAATGTAATGTAATTGGGGGGGTCAAGGGGTTAGGGGTTTAAGTTTTTTTATTATTATATCTAGTCATTTATCTGCAGAAAATATAGATTCTAATGGGATGTAAGAATCCATGGATGAGTTTGAATAATTTCACATGAAACATTTTAGATTTCTTTATTAGTATGATGTTTGTAATTGAAACTCTAAAGGAGTTTTTGATAATTTATATGAATAATTTATTCTTATAGGGTCTAATATATGATGTCATTATAAATCATAGCATAATTGTTTTATATTTTTATCATTTAAGAAATATGATCGCATGATCTTATCTAAGAGAATAACATGTACATCAATCAATCAGAAGAGACAATAGACACAAAGATTTTCCTCAGGGAAACCATAAAGGAGAAAACCCTGCAATTTCCTCAGAGATAGAATGATCACCAATGGCAGCAGTAAAACCCAAAGATATTTTGATGATCTCCAATAGTTGTTCTCTCTCTCTCTCTCTTGTGTGAGATCCTCCTATCTCACCTATGCGCTATAGCTAGGTGAGTGTGTGTCTCAAATAGAGAGGCTCACTCTTTATCTATACTAATTTTCGAATTGACAATTACTTACCAAGGTTGACATCTCTAGGAGATTCTAATAACCCTAGTGCCCCGAAACTAAGGGGACTTTGCCCCCAAGTCAACAAGGAGGGTTAACCTCAACTCAATTGTGGGGATTACTGCCCTGACTTAGAATATAGGATTAATCTCAATGACTTAACATGAATTTATTATATTAATGAATCTCTCGATAGGAACATCGGGGTACAATGAAATACAAATGATTCTCCCAATAGGAACATCAAGTTACAATATAAGATATAAAAGTACATTCCGAAGTTATAAATACATCAACATTCCCTCTTAACTAGGAAGGTATTCTCTTGAAACAATTCATCAGTACAAGTATTCGTCCCTAGATCATCACTGGATCAACATCAAAGTTGGATCATCAATGGATCATTATCAAAGTTGGATCGTCATCAAAGTTGGGTCATCATTGGATGATCATCATCATCATTGCTTCCGCTATCTCCATCAAATGGTGCTATCTCTCAATTATACTCATCATAGGAAGTTCTATAGATCCAGCCCTTTTTCATGTTGGTCGTCGGTATAGCCTCTAGGTAGGTCTTCATCTTGTTCAATGCTTATATCCGACCATGGGAGGCCCGTCCTACCCCCATGTTGGAAAGGACTTCTCAACACTTATATAACACCATGGGAGGAATACATCCAACATCCATGTTAGAATGGAATTCCCAACACTCACATTTGACCATGGGAGGCCAATCCTGCCACCATGTCAAAAAATCCTAGCACTCACATCCAACCATGGGAGGCCCAACCTGCCACCTTGTTAGAAAGGCCCAGTACTCAAATCTGACCATGGGAGGCCCAACCTACCACCATGTCAGAAAGGAATAGAACTCACATCCGACCATGGGAGGCCCGACCTGCTACCATGTCGAAAAGGCTCAACACTTGTGCCCAACCTGCCACCATGTCAGAAAGGCTCTGCACTTACATCTGACCATGGGAAGCCCAGCCTGCCACCATGTCAAAAATGATCTACACTTACATCTGACCATGGTAGGCCCAGCCTGCCACCATGTCAAAAAGGCTCTACACTTACATCTGACCATGGGATGCTTAGCCTACCACCATGTCAGAAAGGCTCTGCACTTACACCTAAACATGGGAGGCCCAGTTTGCCACCATGTCAAAAAGGATTTGCACTTACATATTACCATGGGAGGAACACATCCTTCCACCATGTCAGAAGGGCTCAAGTATCCTTCTTGCAACTTTAATGAGTTCCTCTTTTCTTTTAGGAACAAGTCATCGACATATAACAAGAGCATCACTGGTATTCAACCTGCAACCTTGAAGTAAAGGTTGGAATCTTCTTTACTCTCGGTAAATCCTAGAGTCATCAGTAATCTGTCCATCCTCTCATACCATGTTGAACCTCAGGATCTTTTGCAGTCATTGCCTCTGAAGCGAAGCATCATTCTCCCTATGCCTTTCGTACTCTATGTATTGAAAATTTTTATACTGAGTGACAAGTAGCTTCCTCTGCTATTATTATTCTATGTATCCATCTAGGGTCAGTGGATACCAAAATACTCTATCTTGAACCTTTTCAAAAGTTCTTCTCGAACCCATCTCTGATCTTGTCATCCTCTATAGGATTTCATCTTCAACCTTGTAGAAAAGGTAAAGATATGCATCACTCTAGGTGATCTTCAGGCTCTTCATGTGTGTGTTATCCCATGGGTTCCTTCTGAGCTCATACAAGGCCTTCTTTAATTTGCACACATGAGTCTTACTATCATGTGTCTTAACTTCTAGTGGTTACAAACCTCTCTTTGTATTCTATGCCTTCTTTCCATAAGAATCCTTGCGCTACGAGTCTTGCCTTGTGTCCCACAATGTTGTCGTCTACTACATGTTGGATCTTGCAGATCCATATGGAAGATACTATGGAATTTCTTTCAGGTCTTCGACATCGCATTCTAGTCATCATTCTTCATTTTGGATTATTTCTTGAACTATCGTCACCTGTATTTCGAAACAATTATCATCCTTCTTTTCTTGTAGGCGATTGTACATGATCTTTCCTACAAGTCAAATGCATTAGTTGTATGGTTAGAAACGTTTCATAAGGCATATTCATATAGGAAAATTATTATGCATAAAGATATAATCATGCAACTATTTTAGCCAATACAACATTCATTCATATCTCATAGAAACTTTCTAGATCCCTTCCATCTCTACCATGACATCATTGAGATTGTGCACTAATCCATTATGTCAAAAAAGAGGTTTCATTCTAGATAAGTAGAAATAGAGAGTTGTATAGCACCATGAGCTACTTTCTCATCACCTACATATTAGTAGTATACTTTCATTAATGAAATCATTCTATCATGCATAGCACATCAACTGAATATAAACAAATGCATAACAAAACAATATCATGAAATGGCAATTGAATACTTATCTTTATTTGTTTCATGGGTAGACTCCTTCTTTCAGTTTCATCATCTTCTTCATTGATAACAACACCATTTATTATCCAAATGCTAAGATGGATACGAGGTTCTTAAGAGTTGAGTCCTTTATATTCCTCATCGCTTAAGGGATCTTCTTTGAATTGTGAGAGCTTGATCTTCAGTTGCTCCCATATTCTCTTTTTTGTATGAGTTTAGATTATTCTTGTGTGTACTCTTCCCAGATTCTGCTGAAAGTAATCAATTCCTTTTGGCACACATTCCTTGAATGAATCCCATGATCCTAGGAGGCCATTCAAAATATCTTATTCTTCTTTGATTTCTTCGTCACAACATCGAACACTTCCTTTTGGATGACAAATGAGGGATGATATGATCTTTAATAGAATCTGCAATGATTCTCTTGGCTCTAGCCTTACCCTCATCTCCCTCTGTCTCCTAAACCTTTCTTACTGAAATAATGATCCAAGTCAATTTCTTAAAGGATCACGGAGTTCCTATACTTCTTTTGATTTATATTATTCCCTTGAAATAACATGTTCAAGGAATCAAACATCTCTTTAGGTGTCTTTAGGGAAGACACTTGTGGTATAAGGTGATACCCTTGGATTTGACCGAGTTCTTCTTGTGTAAGGATTTAGCCTCATCTCCCTCTAGAACTGGAACCTCTCCACTTACGTAGGTGTCCAATTCATTTTCTTCAAGAACCATTGAGATCCTATACTTCAATGCTTGGAAGTTGTCATCTTCACCAAGCTTGTCATCAAGCTAGTGTGATTAGTCATTTTGAAATGAGAACCTCAAATGTAAATAGAAAAATATTAGATCTAACCGAGTTTAGATGTCCGTCCTAGTTCTGGAGCTCACTGATATAGGGTTTATCAGAGAAACCCTAATTTTCAAAACATGGAATCTTTTAGATCTAATTGGATAGAAATATGGGCCTCTTCAAGGTGAACTGTCCAATGTACTGCTTTTCTGAAATCAGTGGGGGGAAGCTCTTGGGACAGTAAGCCCTAGTTTTTCAATTTCTTCTGCAGAAAATCCTGATATTGTTTCTGTGGTATCTCTAAAAGTACTGGTCCTATTTGTCTGAAATTTAGTACTGAGGCATCCATGTCTGTTCTCTTTCCAGCACTACAGGTTTGAGTATAATTGGTTTCACCAATTGGTACTTAAGATATTTTTACCAAGGTGACATATTTCAGGATTGTTCATCATCGCACACTTGTATAGACTACCACGTGTCATTGTTTCACCTTCGAGATCTGACACTTTTACCACAGAAATTAGATTCCATTCACTATCAGGAAAATATTACAAAATTGCATTTGGACCTCCGCATCACGAGATATAGGAATTATCCCTAGGTGTCTTGTTTAGGGATGAATCCTGGAAGAGGTTGGAACCTTGATTTGGAGGAATCATATCTCCAGACAATAGTGAATCTGAGGCTAAATTTTTTATAGAGGGTACATCAAGATTTTATTTTCAGCCTATGAAAATTTTGGTTCATGAGCCTTCTTAAATCTCTAGATATAGATAATTTACCAAAAATATTAGTTTTAGTATTTTAGGGTTTTTTAGGCCTGGGGTCAAACTAGGGTTTGACTTTCCCAGAGTTTTATTCAACCAAAAAATTTGGCCTTGGTATCTAAACTTCAATTTTGATGAGGAGACAAATCCTATGCTAGGCTCACTCAAAAATTCCTCTTCTGTGAAAAGCCCTAATTTCCCGTAGTAGTGACAGGTCAAAAACTGAAAATGCCCAGAATCAAATTCTGCTTCAACAGAAAGATGCACACTTCAATGGAGAGTTATCCTGGCCTTCTTTTGCTAATGATCTGTGGAGAGAGACCCAAAAAGCAATAATCCCTAGCTTCTGCAGCTGCACAGTTTCTTCTTCTCACGTTAGCTCTGATACCATGTTATATTTTTATCATTTAAGCAATATGATCTTAGGATCTTATCTCAAAGAATAACATGCACAATAATCAATCACAAGAGACAATAGACACAAATATTTTTATTGGGGAAACCATAAAGGATAAAACCCAATCAATCACAAGAGACAATAGACACAGAGATTTTCCTCAAGGAAACCATAAAGGAGAAAACCCCGCAACTTCCTTAGAGAAAAAATGAGCACCAATGGTAGCAGTAAAACCCAAAGATAGAAAGATGATCTCCAACAGCTCTTCTATCTCTCACTTGTGCAAGCTCCACCTATCTCACCTATGCGCTATAGTTGGGTGAATGTGTGTCTCCTCTCTATTTATACTAATTTCTGAATGGACAATTACTTACCAAGGTTGACATCTCTAGGATAGTCTAATAACCCGAGTGCCCCAAAACTATGGGGACTTTGCCCCCTGGTCAACAAGGAGGGTTGACCTCAACTCAATTGTGAGGACTATTTCCCCGAATTACAATGGAGGGTTAACCTCAATGACTTTATTATATTAATGACTCTACTGATAGGAACATCAAGGTACAATGAAATACAAATGATTCTCCAGATAGGAACATCGGGGTACAATATAAGATATACAAGTGAATACATTTTGAAGTTACAAATACATTAACAAATTTGTCTGATTTTAAATGGTTAAAGTGGTGAAATTATTTATGAAATACTTGTCTTTCTTTAATATGCAAGTCTCAAAAAAGTTGTAATTTATCTCTTGAAAAAACACTTTTTCAATTTAGGGGTTGATTTCAAAGTTATTGTAAACAACAATATGGCATGTTTAGGCCATGGCACTACTTTTTACCCTGAAAAAAAAACGGTGTATACTGGTATAAACAATTTTCTATTTGGGGGATGTTTTTGGTGTTTTTAATGCAAAAATCATTGTTTTTATGGCTAGAGTTCTCGTTCATAGTATAAAGTTCTCATTTAATAGTATAAGTGGTTTTCTTCTAGAATTTTGATTGTTACATGTTTAGCTTTTAGAGTGATATTCTTAACTATCCATTGAACTTCGAATTTATTTAGGACTATCATCATCTTCTTTTCATCCTTAATAGATTGTACTATACCATTTCAAATCATATCACTAGTCTGTTTGTAGAAGTTAACTTCATCTAGCTTTTGAAACTTTTTGAAATCTATATGATACTCATTAGCTCTGTAATCCTTTCAAGACAATAGGGTATGGTAATATGGGTTTTACTACAAATGATCTAAGTACATCATTTTGATTATCACTTGATGTGATCATTCTACTATATCTTGTTTGGCCTCTTTGGGAAATTTGCACATTTCTTTCCCTAAACTCTTTATACTTGGTTTGTAGATCAGTTTGTACTTGTACCATCCCAACTGAAGGAGATTCAAAGGTTGCTTTATAAAAAATCCTAGGTTTTGTGAAACTAAAAGTATGATAATGTTTGAATTTTATTGTTGGGCCCACTCCTATATATGGGGAAGGTGGTATCATATCCATTATCTCCTTGGGTAGCTTCACATTCTTTTTTTTCCACTTCAGTTTCTGTTATTCTAACCTTCTTTGTCGGATGATCGTGGTATTCACCATTTCATATGATTACTCCATCCTGAACCTAAATACCATATATCCCATGGAATTTCTTGGAAAGAGTTGCATTCAATTGGGGATGCACATGCCAAAAACATTATTCTAATCGAAGTGCTAGTATTACTTGTCTTGTTTTGACCTTGCTCTCCTCGGTCATACTAATTTTTTTGGCATTCATATGAAAAATGCCAATATTTCTTGAAATAATGACATTGTATTTTTTTATTTATCAAATCTTTGGCCACTTGGTTGACTAGAATTTTGATTTTGACATCTACCAACAACATTTGCAGGACTTCTTTTGCGTCCTCCTCGGGAAAAACTTCTTCCTCTTCCTATAGAATTAGATTTCCCCCTTCCTATTTCATGGATTATAGATGATTGTGATGCAAATAAACCTTATAATAATGTATTTGATCTATTTATTCTATGATCATGAATGATGGGAAAGGCTTGCAACTCATCAATGGTAAAATTGTTCAAGTGTTTGTTCTCTTCCAAAGTTACAAGTAAGGATTCAAATTTTGGGGGAAGACTCCTAAGAACCTTCTCAACAACCCTTTTGTTATCTATTGCTTCTCCATGGGTTTCCATTTTATTTATCACACCAATAACTAGAGTATAACATGATTTTACGGAATTTGTATCTTTCATTGACAAATATTCAAATCTCTTATAAGAATATGCAATTTAGCAAACTTTACCTTGTCTAAACGTTGATAAGCAGTTTCCGATGTGTCTCATGCCTCCTTGGCTATCTTTTATGTTGCTACTCTAGGGGGTATGCTTTCTTTCATTGCTTGATGGATGTAAAACAAATGTTTTCCATCTTTCTTCCTTTGTTCCCTCAAGTCATCCTTCTCAATTTCTGTGAGTGCATTATATCTTTCTCGATCTACTAGTTCTGTATATCCATTTTAAACTATCTCCCATACATATTGACCTATGAAAAAAGGTTTCTTGGTTAGAGATCAATATTCATAATTCTTGCCTGTAAAAATCAGAGTCTATAGACTTGACATTTGTGCACCAGAAGTGGAAGCCATTTTCTTAATTTTATTTTTTCTTGGTCACTTTCTTCTTGTTATACCAAATAAAGAAAAAACTACACAATAACCTTTAGTATATAGTTTACTGCACAATTTTTTTCTTCTCTTTTCTTGTTGTCTCCAGTTTGTTGTACAATATTCATAAAATAATTTTTAACAGAAATTTTGTGAAATATTAAAATACTTTGCTATAAAGTGATTTGGGTAAAACTAAGAATACTTTAATAACTATTTTATAAACCATTATTTCACCTTCTTGACCAAGAACTATTTATTGCGCAAACATAAAGGTAAATACTTTTCCCATGGTAAATTATGGTAAATAGGAATTTGCTTCTTCATGATATATTACGACGTGACCCTAAATTTGTGCGCATAAATTTATATTTCTTGGAAAAAGTGTAAAATTGAGTTCACTTAAAACACAAGGAAAATGATTTTATTTAATTTCTTTATAAAGGAACTTAACCATAATTTTTACACACGAACATAGAAATTATGTGCAACATAAACTAAACTTAGAAATAACACAAAAAAAAGTATATTACCATGATAAACTAGCACTTACAACTAAATACTTGAATTTCTTCTCCACAATCTTGAGCTCTTCGACCTTCTTCAACTATTCTCTCTACCTCTGTACTCTTTCTTCTATTCTATATTGAGAATGACTTTAATTTTGTTTACATAGATACAACTATCAACTTCTCTTGGAAGCTACCAGAAAGACATTACAGACTATAATAAATTTATGAATGATATTTACTTGAAAAAGTTGACTTCAAAACTAGTATGCATCTAAATAAATACAAGGATTATTGCACCATACATGCTAACAGATTAATTGAGATTGTTGTACTTATACAGACTTTGAGTGAGCTAGAGGAGACTTGGCAAACATGAAATTGTAATTAAATATTTCCAACACAACACAACTATTAAAACGATTTATCTAAATCCTTACGCATTCCTCATCAATGTAATATCCAAATGCAGTGTTTGGTTATGCTGTAGTACTGAGAAAATGTGGTGAGTTGCATTTATTCCCATATCTTGTTCTCTATCTTTTTGTAAGTAAATAAAAATATCAAGAATCCATAGATTCTCATTTTTTTCTCTTTTGTGCTGAAATACATATTCAGGAGCCATATGTTTATGGTTATAGGGAATTTAACATAATGTAAAAAAAGTTGTGTTGGGAGATGAATATGGTTGTTTGATTCTAATATATAGGAGCAAGTACAAGATAGATTTCAGCCTAAGCAGTGGAATACTTTCAATACCTTTCTTGGAATGTTCGAGTTGTCTATGTTGCAAAGCAGGGAATACAAATTGTGTTAAAACTTCATATTTCTGTACTATATATTCTAACACTTGTGGCAATGATTATAGAACATATTCTTTAACACTAACTTCATCTGGTTGCACCATAGAGACTACATGTAAATGAACTCATTGACCTTAGACCTAATTGTTGACCTCATTTTCCTTTCTATGGTTGCACCATAGAGACTGCATGTACATGAACTCATTGATATTATACCTAATTGTTGAACTCATTTTCCTTTTTATATGACCCATTATCAACTATATTGAGGTGCAACAAGATTTTTTATTTTATTTTTACATTCTATTTTATTTATTAAATGGATGGTTGGGAGTGATTCTAGAGAAATGATAATATTGGTTTAAGTGAAAGAACAAACTAGTTATTTTCAATTGTAAATTTATGATTATATTCTTGGAAATCGTAGGTTTTATTTGAAAACAATATAAGATATATATTTATGTATTTGTATAAATTTGATAGTCCAAAGAAAGGGAAACTAAATTAATTCTATTATTTTATAATTGTATATGTCCTATATGAATGACCTGCACTCGACCTTCAATTTTCCATTGGTACTACACCAACAATCGATCCACACGACACATTAGATAGAATAACATACATTATTGCATGTCATCTAAACATGAAATCATTCGACCTTGTCAACATAGTGTTGTAGTTGAAGTGATTGATGTGCTCAACAATTATGTTGATCAAAGTTTGAGTCCACGCCAATCCTATAAACAATCCACTAATTTCTAAGTATTACAAGATTAATTTATTATCTATTTCAATGAATATGGAACTCCCTTATGGAAGACTCATATATTTTATTGTACAAATATGTAGTGAACCCATTTCTAAATGATTTTGTTATGTTGACATTGATCTCTCAAAAACTATTGTTATAGAAGAATCACAACAATTCCTTCACATCACAATCGATCAACTATTCTCTAGAGTTCATTTATTTCACTTTTTTTGAATGTGTAGTTGATCCAAGTACTCACATCTTGATCTAACATTTGTTTAGAATTATCTCTCCATTTATTTCCCATTTACATTAAACTTATATTAATGTGTTCTACCTAATTTTTTTAAATATTTTTTTGGATCTATTATTTGTTTAGAGTTTCTTCTTCGTTTATATCTCATTTCCATTCTTGTATCAATGTGTTCTATAACCCCCACCCTCCCCCCACCTCCAATGAAATGCACATGTTAGAACCTTCTAAGCAGTTCTCCTCAGTTCAAGGATTGTAGCTGGGATAAGCTAAATAGTTACAATTTCGACAACTATACTTGGAAGGGAGATCGAGTGAGATCCACAATAATTAAGAAGGTAGTGGGCCTATGGACTTGACTCATGACCTCCTATTTGCAATTCATAATGCTCCACTCAACAAACCCATCGAGCTAAATTTGTTTAAGTTATATGAGAATAATCTATATTTGGTTTTAACTAAATTGACATTATATCAATACCTTCACCTATAAGAAAATCATTGTCGCTTCCTACTAGCCGAACTACATCAAATAGTTGTTTAGTTGAGTAGCTATGCATCATGAGTAACTTAGTTATAGTACTTTGGATTGAGAATGCTTCAAAAAGAAATCGTGCAAAACCCTTAATCTAGTAAAAAACAACATCCATCACTTAAAGGTGGAGGGCTATTTGCATTTTTTATCCAAATGGTTTAGAGTCACCAAAACCCACTTAATTACCATGATGATTCTACCACCGAGTGTGACCACCCTTACAAGAGTCAAGTAACCACTTTAATAAAATTTAAATGTTGGTGAAAATTAAAACAATGCCTTCTTTACACTAAGTGAAACTAAAATGCACCAACTGTCATGTTGACCTTGATAAAAGAGCAATTTTAAAACTACTTTGTTAAATGATTTTCTAACATTACCTTCATTTGCTTGATTCTTATCCCCCTTCGGACCCCTCTCTAGTATCAAATCACCCCATAAAGCCATGAATGACTTGCACACAAAGGCACTAGCTTTGACTAAATAACCATCTAGTCATGGATAAGTTGCACACAAAAACATAGCTTTAACTCAATAACCCTCTTTATTTTTCATAACAAGAACCTATATTAAGGATATATTGAACAAAAACTAAATAACTAACTCATTGCGACACCAATGCCTCCACAATGTATTTTTTAATTTATTTATACAATAACAAATAATAAAAAAAGTCATTCAGTCTAACCAAATAAGAAGAGATGGAGACCATGCATGGACGATATCCCCCTTCAATGTGGGCACCACGGTTCGAATTTCATTTCATCTTTACCCTTCACACTAAATATTTTTTATGTTTTTGAATTTTTATTTATGCTGTCACATAGGGTTTAGTTAAAAAAGTTACTCTTTAACCATTAATCTAGACTTCAGTTATCAGTACAACTACAACTTTATACATAGTAGTTGTCGGTAAAGCATTTATGATTACCTACAATCAAAATTTGAGTTTATAAACCAATTTTTCAAAAAACAATTAAAAAAATTAATAAAAACTTATAAAAATTGATAATAAAAAAATTTGTTTATCCATTCAGTGCTCTAAAAATATTTAGAGGTATTTGACCAAAAAAAATGCCTTTCACTAGCCAAACGTCTTCAAATTCCTAGAGTGGTGGGCATGAAGTCGACGCACAAGTCCAAGTGGGACCCAAAGCGCACGTAGGCGAGGGATTTGGGTTGTGTATCCACATAGTTACCGACCGAAAAAGCCTGAATTCGAACTCTGAGATCCACAATCTCCATCTATCTATTCATCTGGGAAATTGGTATATATTGTTCCATCCTCCACATCCCTCCCTGCCTGGAGCTCATTGTGAGTTGCACGGGCTTCGCCATCCAAGCAAGCTCCTCTCCCCTCCTACAAAACAGTCCGCCTGTTTTTCCAGATTTGGAATCGATACGAGCTTCAAGAACTCTAACAACAGCGGCTGAAAAGTGTCCGTTGGGTGATTCTGGGGAAGATCTGACATCACTACCATCATTGAGTTAATTTTGCTGTTCTCAGTGTCTATTTGGCCACAGAAAAGAACGAAACAGTAGTTGTTTCTTCGGTTGTTGAATTTAAATTCGTAGGGTTTTTAGGGCTGTTGCTCGACTGTAGGTTGTTGAATTTAAATTCGAAGGGTTTTCAGAGCTTTATTGATTTTTAGGGCTGTTGCTCGACTGTCACACTTAAGGGTTCTGGAAGATTTTGCGTTTGAGAAAGAAAATATAGTTTTCTGTATTTTTGAAGGAATTTTCTAGTGTTTAGTGATCTCTAGAAAGCATGGCATCAGACATCCCTCCATGCTTGTTGGAAAACAAATCAGTCTTTGGTCTCTGGGATTCCAGTGGTTTTGTTTTAAATGAAATTATAAACCCAAATATTGCGAACATGGATGGCAGTACAAATGATATTTTGGTCGAAGAGGAGCAGCTTTCTGGTAATATTAATTTTGTTAGAGGTCTTCGGGAACACTGTCCCTTGAGTAACGATTGTTGTGAGGGCGCAGCAGGTCCAGGCACTGCAAAGTCTGTTTTGCGGGATGATTTGGAGGATTTTAGGATTACTGGTTCTGTTAGACAGAGTGGCGACTTTTGTTCTTTGAGTAATACTGATTTTCACATTGAAGGTTCTGGTTTGAGCGGTAATTGGAAGGACAAAGAGGATTTTATGGTCAGTATTGATTGTACTACCGTACTACGTGCTGCTGCCGATTGGATGAATACTTTGCGGGTGGAACGTCAGAATTTTGAAGAGACTACTTGTTGCAGTGACATGTGTCAGGATTCGACAAAAGGAACGACGAATGAGGATTGTGGTTGTCAGCATAAAGCTACTAGGGAGCTGGTGCCTTGCTATGAACCTCCTAATCTGAATGAATTAAGCGGCAATGGAGACTATAAACCCATTTATTGGGACGCCATTGAAACAACACGGGTTAAGAGTAGAGCTACTGCTTCTGATGTGGTTTCTTGTTATGAAGATTACGAATCAGTTCAGCAGGATGAATTCCTTAACAAAATAGATTTAGCAGACCCAAGCTACAACAGAACTTTATTCGGAGACTTGGAAGCTTATATTGAAGCAGTAATCTCAAGCGAGCTGGAGGAAAGTAACGAGAGACACAATAAAACTACTTGGGAGCCGATTCCTTACTATGAACCTCCTAATCTGAATGAACCCATTTGTTGGGACGCGATTGAAACAACACGGGTTTTGTCTGGAGCTACAGCTTTTGATATGGTCTCTTGTTATGAAGATTACGAATCAGTTAAGCACCATGAATTGCTCAACAAAATAGAATCAGTAGACTGGAGCTTCAAGGGAAATTATTTGACATCCTTGGGAGATCTACACTTGAGACAGCTCGTGGAAACTAATGGTAGATGGCATGAGAGCCCTGCAAAAAAGAGGGAAGACGCTGGTAAAATTCGAGTACATGATTCTTTGGAAGATGTTTCTATGAAGGCATCAGATTGTTATGGTTCTTGCCAGATTGATCAGGGTGGAACTAAGGCAGACTTGGGATGCATAAAAGCTTGCAGTGATGAACTAAAAAGAGTAGGACCCCATTTTATGCTTTTGTTAACCCTTCCGTATTTGAACCTGTAAGATCTTATTTCAGTTGAAAAAGTTTGCAAGTCCTTGCATACTGCGGTGAAAGATGAGCCTTTTCTATGGCAAAATATACATATGGATTATCCTCTAGGCGAAAGGCTCACTGATGATGCCCTCTTAGAACTTGTTGCGAGGTCTCAAGGTCGTCTACGAAATTTGAGTTTAGTGGAGTGCAAGAAGATTACAGATGATGGACTGAAGCGAGTGCTGGACATAAGTCCAAATCTAACAAAGGTTAGTATGTTTCTTTGCTAGTTTTTCATTTTAAGAAATTTGAAGGACAGTAATTTGTTGTTACACTTTGCATTTTAAAGGTATTTATACTTTCTGAATATAAATGTCCTGCATTTTGGAATGATAAGTAATGTTAGTCAGTTGATTGAGCTATTGTAGTTGCATGGGTTTATGGAAACAAAATTGTTCTTTATGTTTTCAAACTAGGTTGCTGATTGGATGTGTTTGTATGTGAATTTGACCCTAGGATCCTTTAGATACAATGATGAAAGGATACAACTTAAAAAAGATGAGAAAATTTTTATTTTTTTAAGAATGAAAATAGGTAGAATTCGCTCAAAAATGTTGAAACTTTCAAAGGAAACATTTCAACAATTCTACCATTTGGTATTCCTTTCTTTATTATTGTCTTTCTATTTCTTTTATTAAAGAATGCACACACTGGTGGTGCTTTGTAGTTATGTTTGGCGGCAAGCAAAGGAGTAACAGATGGCATTGTAAGAAATATCAGAGCACACAAAGAACGCAACAAGACTGGATTAAAGCAGCTGAGAATTGGTGGTCTTTGGGTAACAAGAGAGCAGCTTGAGCAGTTGAATTACCTTTTGGATGGTGGCTTAAAGCAGAGGTCTCAAACAGTAAAACCACGGTTTTATCCTAGTGGTTGCTATGCCGATTTTGCGCTTTTACAGGGAGATGACCGTACAATTGATCTTGAAGCTTGCCCTAAATGCGGTGATGTAGCGCTTGTTTATGATTGCACCAATGAAAGTTGTCAGAATCAAAGAGACCATACAGCGACAGAGTGTCGGGCTTGTTATTTGTGTATTCCTCGTTGTGACGTGTGTGGAAAGTGTCTTCATGGTGAATACGTAGATATATTTTATCTTAAAAGGCGATGTCTTGACTGTGCGCGAACTTATGGTTCGGATGACCGGGTGGAATTGGAAATATATAAACTACCAAGAATCAGTACAAGAAGAATTGTAGTGTAATATTACTAAATACGCATTATCAGAATTTCAGCTTTCCGTGTACGGCACTTTGGAGAATGTTGGTGGATAGTTTAGACCCTGTGATATATATTGCGTACAATTCTTGCTTTCAAGCCTGGTTCATACTAAGCAGTAAGGCAGCACGTGGCCTCCCATGGTTCATACTAAGCAGTAAAGCAGCACGTGGCCTCGCAGACTATACGTCGCCTCATTGTATATACTGGTAGACCATAAGTGGGCTCGTTGTATATAGTTGTAAATTACCATGAAATTCAAAAAAAGATGTACAGGAAAATAATCTGCTTATGTGTCAAGACAGAGAGAAGCAGTTTCTACCTGCAAATACTGTGTTGTGTTTGTTGGGCTGTGATAAATTAGGTGGGTAATATGATAGAGCTGCCCTACTTATTGGATTGGAGTGAGGTACACTGTAATCACACTCATAGATCTGGTTTACAAGTAATGGAGTGGGTTATATGGAAATCTCAATGCCAAGAGCATACTACATTACTAGTGCAATTTGATGATTCCTTGGTATTTTCATGGCAATTAGAATATAAAAGAGATATATACTTGGGCCATTGTATAGAATTGGGTTATTTAGCTACAAACTTAGTTTATTGGGGTCAAAAACATCTTTATTTGTATATTTTGTATTTTTATTGTAAAAATGAGAATTCTTGTATATATATTTGGTGAGTCAACAAATTATTGTATTTTTATTGTAAAAAAGTGATTTGGTGAGTCACCATATTGTTGTATTTTTATGGTAAAAATGTAAATTCTTTTGTATATATTTGACTACTTACCAAGTTGTATTTTATTGTAAAAATGTGAATTATTTTAATGGGTCATCAAATTATTATATCTTTATATAAGCGAATTGTTTCATAAATATCTAGTAAATCACAAAATTGTTGTATATTTATTGAGGAAGAGGCTCATTTTACAGCCTAGTAAAAATGTGATTTCTCATCTACATATTTGGTGAATCACCAAATTAAGTAATATTCCCTCTAGTTCTTTATTTCCAATGTTATTTCTACATATTTGGTATTGCTTGATCACCATTGGACTGAAAGTACTTCTTGGCCATGACTAAAATATGAAAAAATGAACAATGAACCTCATCATAAATTGTTAGTTATTAAATATATATGAGATTTTATCAATCAACTTCTGGATATTAATAATATATATCTAACTCTTTTTATCAATAAAATTTGGGATTTAACTCTTTGTCTTTTCTTGTAGTTTCCAATATCATTCAACATATCACCTTACTTTTCCATTAAATCAAATGTGTTCTTCTTTGCCTATGTGTGATTGTCAAAATATATTATAACTTATGTGGTTGTGGAAAAATGTGACGAGGATATGTTTTTTTATGAGCCTTATTGCCATCTCTCATATCTTATTTTACATTTTATTAAAACTTTCAATCTTTTAAGCATTAACATTTGACACATAAATGCATTTTGGTTTTGGCCTTTAAATGAAAGAGTGGCCATAAATTGTTCTACAACTTCGCTAAAATGTTGAGAGTAATTTTCTGGCTCAATAGCCATCCATTGTGCCTATCAAACATGCTCTAAATGGGAGGAGTCAAGCTTAACGACAATTTTGCAAAAAATTATTTTTTTAACATTATCAAACTTAAAATTAAAACTTACCTTATAAAATATTAACTAAAGTTAATATTTTTATAAGAGTAGCTTGTCAGCTTTACTTTGAGTAGGGACATATTGATCACTTATCTTAGAACTCATTCAATTTTTTATCCTCTTTAAATGATTTGTGATATATAACACCAACTTTGTAAATTTTTTATTCAATTAATATTAGTTTTAATTGCCACATGTCAATTTTTTTTAAAGTTTAGGTTAAGATCAACATTGTAAACTTTTTTATAATTTAATTAGTATTTTATAACATTTATGAGTTTTACTTCGAGCAGGGAATTAAACTTAAGTCTCATAATGTTTTTAATTGTAACATGTCATTTTTTTAAAATTTAGGTTAACATCAACATTGTAAACTTTTTATTTACTTAAGATTTTTATAAATGTTAGTTATAAACTTTACTTTGAACAAGGAATTAAGTTTAACTCTTATAATGGAATTTAGAAAAAATATATCTACATAATAACCAATTACCCATAATCTAGATTAAAATTCATTTATATGATCTTACTTAAAATTTATAACTTTCAGCCTAAGTATAATATAAAGTATAAAACCTACCTTAAGTACAAAATAACACATAAACCTACTCTATTACTGTTTTAGCAAATATTTATGTGGTACAATTAATATAAAAATTTTGCCTCCAAAACATATTGTAAATCAATAAATAAGTGCTTTGGCATATACCAAAGGCTTCATACCATTTTCTGGCAAGCATCGATCAAATTTGAAGGGCATGG
>LPNX010533019.1:118895-145401 GCA_001517045.1 Pseudotsuga menziesii | reverse complement strand
TTATCACGTCCAAATTCTTTTTATGGGGGATTTATCACATCCAAGAGTTAGATTAGAGGAGGAGAGACTAAAATAAAGGTTGAGAGTGATGAAAATGTACCTGTAATCAAAGATGAG
Source organism: Pseudotsuga menziesii (assembly GCA_001517045.1). Classification (NCBI taxonomy): domain Eukaryota; kingdom Viridiplantae; phylum Streptophyta; class Pinopsida; order Pinales; family Pinaceae; genus Pseudotsuga; species Pseudotsuga menziesii. The sequence goes on along the minus strand of LPNX010533019.1, from coordinate 145,284 downwards.
ATTGGAAAAAAGACCATTTAGAAAGAGATTGGTGCACTTGTTTTGTTAATTAATGTGAACATAGCCAAAACCATTAGGAGTATTGGTTTTGTGTATTGCATTTTTTTGGCCTATTTATTTTGTGAGGGGAAATGTTTTTTTCCTATCATGCCAAAGTAATTCGAGTAGTGGATAAATACAAACAACCTTATCTGAATGCATAATATGAAATTGGGGATGAAAGTAGCCCCATGAGGTACCAAAGCTTATTTGTGTCTAGAATTGTTTTGAGAAGAGCTCCACTACTATAAGTGCTATGTTATAAGGCCAAAAGAGATCAATCATGAGACCCCTAACATTAATAATAAAAACTAAAAACATGAATTTTGTCGATGAAAGTAGCTTCATGAGGTACCAAAGCTTATTGGGGATGAAAGTAGCCTCATGAGGTACCAAAGCTTATTTGTGTCTAGAATTGTTTTGAGAAGAGCTTCACTACTATAAGTGCTATGTTATAAGGCCAAAAGAGATAAATCATCATACCCCTAACATTAATAATAAAAACTAAAATGCTGATTTTTGTCGAGTGCCAAGGTATATTCCTAAAACTATTCCTAAGACTTTTCCAATCCATGTTTTCATTAACGGCCAAAAAAAGTTATAAATACCATCAGAAAGCTAATTTATATGTTTGTCCATAAAGCTAGTTTATATGATTGTCCATATGGACCCAATTAGTGAGTAACTAGCCATTCAATTTCAAACTCCATTTAATCCCTAATCATTGTCTTCACCATAATAAACCTAAGTATTATAACACTTGAAAATTTATCCTTCAAACTTAAGCCTTGAGTCTACTAACATCTAGATTTCAAGTGAGAGGGATTGATATGGATTCCCATTTCTCTTTTCAAAACTGAGTCACATATACTTATTATTCAAACACATTGAAAAGGTATCCTTCAAACTTCAATGTGGATCTTACTACTATCTAGATCTCACATGAGAAGGAGTTTGAGAGGGCTTCAACAATTATCTTTTCAAAATTCCATCTTAAATTTATGTAAAAGGGGTAGACACAAAACAAGTCCCTATTATATACTATAATCTCTTTGTGAACCTTACATGATTCAAAAATGTCATTTTGACAAAAAAACATATTTACAATCTCTTCTCTTAAATTCTGGTTTGATAGGTTTGAGTGGTATGCAAGGTAATCGTCGGCAATGAGTCAAGTTGAGTAACAAATAAAGATTTATTAATATATCTTTAACAACACATTTCAAGAGAAAACTAGGAAATAGATAATATCCATTATATAACTAAGACCAAACCCAAATCCTACAAATGTTAAGCTAGATAATGAGGAAGTCTAAGTTGTGATTAAAACAAACACCCTAAATTGATAAAATGATTCTAAACTTAGAATAGAATATAAGTCTAAATTAAATTTATTAATATCAAATATTTTTCTTAATGAATAAATTGTGAATTACTTAACCCATTTTTTATAAAATATAGAACTAAATGTAATATCTAATTCTAACCTAGAAATACTTCAATTTTTTACATAAAAGAATAATTTAAGAGAAATTTTTAATAATTAATGAGTTATTGGCCATAACCTAGGAAATATTTAATGTAAAAAAGTAACCTAAATTATCATATCTCATTTACTCCAGTATAACCTAAAAGACATAATTATAAAAAAAATAGGTAAAACGTTAAGATTAATGAACTACAACTTAATCTTGTATTGCTATCTAACCTTTTTTTAATAAAATTCAACCTGGATTTAATTAAAGAACAATGAAATAATTGAAGAGAGGAATAACATGAAAAATGTAAATCATTTCAATTATGGTAAAAAAACATTTTTTATTTTAAAGCAATACATCTCTTTTATTATTTTCATATTCAAAGGTAATTTTTTTTGTCTATTCTCATTTATGGTCAATTTCAAATGTACACAAACTTATTAGAAATTGGAAATGAAAATAAAATCATTTTGACGCAATAAGTGCGTACCCCGAATAGTCATTGAGACTAGTCACAATAGTAAGAGGGAGATATACCCCTCTAGGTGAAATGCACCATGAAATACAAGTTATCTTACTTATGTAATAACAAACTCTCCTCTCCCTATATATTGCTTTCGTCGCATGTAGTTCCTATAATGTAATGAAATTGAGTTGGAATGCCCATAGTGCCTATAATGGTTTAGTCTATCTATTCAAGAACAAATCTATCTATCTATGACATATGCAAGAGTAGGTGAGTAGGTAGATTGTAGTAAGGGAGGGAGCACAAAGAAAGAACCAAAGTCAATACAAATTGAAATGGTTTACATCCAATGCATACATTGCACGATCTTATCCATGTGGACTCCCTAATGTAGGGGATATTTTCATAAAGTAAATGCCTTCTATACCCTTAATTATATAAATCCTAGAAATTGGAAATAAATAAAAAAACAAGTATCTCCAATATTGATATCTTATCCTAGTAATTTTACGGAAACACTTCAAGTTCTCCAACAAATATCAAATATTTTAAACTTTTGATCTTTTTTTGTTCTATTACGGTTTATGGATTTCATGCACACAAACTAATTGTAAATCAGAAATAAAAAGAAAATCATTGCCAACACCTAAATGTTTTCGGAGCAACAACTATTAATTTAACCTCCAAGAGCCCACAAGAGATGACTATATTGCACACTTGATTATTTTGTGGAAACCTATAATTCACATCTATATGAACCTCACACGATTCACATTAGAAACCGTTGAGACATATTCTGCCATTCATGTTATGGAGAAAGATCTCATACAAATATGGAGACATATGTGCGAATACAAAATCATTATTATTTTAGTTAATGAGAGTCCATACATATCTACAGCAGTCTTTACTCTCCTGGTCCTTGGAGAATATAGTTTTTTGAACTCAAATAAGGGGCATCTCCGTTAGGCTGATGAAATACTCGGTTGTTAGGCCATTGATAAAATAAGGCATTGGAATTTGGAAGGAACTTTGAATGGAGGATTGATTCCGCTTGATGGTGGATCTATTGGTTAAGTGTGATTGGGCCTACCTAAAAGAAAAAGCCTAGAATGTAATAGCCTAAATTCAACGGTTATTTTTAGAATTGAATCATGTCCTCCCTAGATGATCAATTCAAAGTGATCAAATAAAATCCCCAATTTTAGGTGGATTATTGATAGTCCCTCCAATGTATATCAAGTTTATACCCCAATTTTAGGTAGATTATGTATACTCCCTCCAATCTATATCAAGTTTATCAACCCTATCGAAAAGGTTAAGTATTTCTTAGTCCACTATAAGGAAGAACTTAAAATTCTCCAACAAATATCACTACAAGTTGGGTGTCTAGTGTCTGCCATAGTCAGTAATGAAGACGAATCATAAACACACATTTGAGAGGCTTGCGACAATGAGGATGTTGAAATCATGTTCTTTTCTAGCTCACTACACTCCCAATCTCTCATTCATGAACGTTCATCGAGGGATTCCCTTGTTTAGATATATTGGTAGACAATTTGTACTTCTTGTTTCCATTATTAGAAGGATGACAAGAAAACAAAGGGGTCGGATTCTACAACATTTACATCATCGGTTGTTAAATATTTTATCCTTTCAACCTTTGGATTTCATTAAGAAAATTTGAATACTTCAAACACTTGTATTCAAATATTGTTCTTTCTTTCAACCTAATGTTTACAATTCACGACAGATAAATAACATTGATAGATTTGGAACTCAAATACAAGGCTCTTTCTTCTTGCTTCTCTGCCCAAACAAAGTTGACAGTCCTAGGTATACACTATTTTGGTTTTTATTTCATTTAAATATCGGGTTTCTTAAAGTTAAATCTATTGAGTATTCGAGACTTAGTATGGAGGACACACGGTTACATAATACATTACAAATTTCAAACAACATTTTGGATAGAGAAATTTTAAACCCTTATATTTATAGAACCAAAAGGAAATCCAACAAGAAACACATTTAACTTTTATCCACATATAAAATGTTACACAAGTGAAAAATGCTATACATACGTGTAAATTCACTACAACCAAGTCGACCACTTAGCTCTGCATAATATTCTAGAGGAAATAGAAATTAGGGAGACACTAAAGCATAGAATTGGAGAGTTGAGAGTCTGAGCCTTGATCTCCGACTATCCTATAGTCATAAACCAAAAAATAATGATTTTTTTTGCTCCACAAACTTTGCTAGTCTTTTAAGTTCAGGGAAGCTCAATCCATCCTACCCAACATTCTACCTTTGGTTCTCTTTCTCCTACCCATGACAAAGGTGGAACCTTTGAGTTGTCCATTGCAAAAGACAACAAGGAAATAGAGTGTGAAATGGTTTCCTTCTATAGAAAGATGGTTGGAAGCAATGCCATTTAAATTCCATAATATCTTGGCACTCCAAAGTTGGTTTACCTTACCCAAGGTAGGAGAATGCATGTTTTTGTATTTCACGTGATTACAAAAAAAAACCATTTTATAATTGCATCTACATAACATAGATATATCTTTTCAAGTTAGGGAAAACTGGGTATTGTTTTTTCGAGGTCTCTAGAGACTTTTAGAGATCATTATTCATTATGAGGGCGCTCATGGTGTAGATCAAAGAGACCATGGGAGGAAGACGAAGAAGAAGAAGAGGACTCAAGTCAAAATGTGAGGTGAGTGAGGAGGGGAGACGTAATAGTGATATTTGTAGGACCAATTCATTGGTGGTATAATGATGGCAACAAGCCTCTCCAAATCGTAGCCATTGTCCACACAGGAAACCCTCATAAATAGCTCAGGTGTAAGAGTTAGCGCGTAAGCATCGTGATAGATTAAGTAATGATAATATTCAGTTAGGTATATGACAAATTTCTTTTGTTTCATTTAGATCTGACTATATGCATATTGTACAACCCTTCTCTCTAGATGGCCCTACATTCCAATTGCCTTTGTCTCTACTGCCTAACCCCCTTCCTCTGATGATACAGGTAGGCTAAGCGGCCTAGGTGGACAGTGAGAGACTAGGAGTGCTAATTCGAATGATTCTGACTCAATTAAATGAATGGAATTTGGAATAAATCCTAGAATCCTAGACTAAGTAGGATAGGATATGATTCATGAGCACAAACAAAGGGCGGTGTGCTGCTATCCTTCTACCAAAGATTCATCATCCCAGTCTTGTGGTGGTCATAATAGAAATGTCTAGTACTGTGTGAAACCGTGGTCTAGAAACTTACATACCCATTGGACCAGGATAGGTTCAAATATAGAAAATATTGCTCAATACATTGTAAAATTACAACTTGTAAGTTGTAACCCAAAAAACAACACCATTAGTTTCTCCTTGCAGAGCCTTGTCAATGGAGGGTTATCAAACCAATTCACCATCCATAGATATGACGCATATGAGAATTTAATTTCACATTATATACTCAAATACTCAAGTGACTTATAAGTTGTGAGATCACGTGACTCGATGAAAAATAAGATGACAGATGGAAAATTGAGTTGGCAGGTGGCATCATCTCATACCAAGATTTAATGAAGTTGGTGGATCAGTAATGCATGCCAATTCCATTAAATCCTTTGAAAGTGAGCATCGAATCCCGAGTCATAATCCTAAATCTTCGAGTTGAACTTGACACTAGGCATCCCAGTTTCCCACCATGTTCCGTGTTGATTGGGACCAAGATCCTCATCCATGATCTGACTATTCAAGGGCACCTGGGTAAACTCTGGGTCTCGACTCTCCCATAGTCCACTGAATCAAAACCCTTAGAAAGGCAATTTTTTTAGCTTCCCTTTTGTTGCAAATTTACCCAGGCTTACTCAATTTCGTTATTGAAGTATTGGAAATAAAACTAAATTTTTTTTGCATGGGAAATATTTTTGTGGCCTTCTATGACGTTTAAAATGGCCTTCGAAGGGATTTGAAGGCTTCAAATTTGAATCCTGTTGGCAAGCCTTTCTGAACATGTGATTTGACATTGACTTCATGCCATTTCACCATAGAGACCGCGTGATTTGACACCAACTTACTACGGTTGCATGACAGAGACAGCAAGTACATGAACTCATTCAACTTAGACTTACGTGTTTAACTAAGTCATTCAGCTTAGACCTACTTGTATACTAATTTTCCTTATATGCTTTGTTATCAATTCGATGGAGGTCAAGCAAGTTTTGTTGGTTTTACATTTCTATTTTATTAGTTTTTAGTTTTGGTTAGGCATGGATGTGGGGAAATGAGAATATTAGAGTCAATGAAAGAAGAAATGAGTTATTTCAATATTTTAATTAAGAATTATTTTTAAAATTTTTAAGTTTTATTGGAAAAGAATGTAAAATATGTATTTGATTGTATAAATTTTAGTATTATTAATATTTCTTGTACACTTAATTATGGCAGATAATTTTGAATTGCAAAAAAAAATGTCTTTACGAAATAAAGAAATGAATTTATTTGTAATTTTTTGGAAATGCAATGCAAACAATTAATTATAGCATGGTATCATCAATAAATAGCATTTCATTGTTATTATGTATTTTGATATCTTTTTAAGAAGTAAAAAACATTATGAAGACAAGTGGAAGTCAATCTATGCCCAATGAAATTCTCTAGAAAAGAAATAATTTATATTCAGTCTTATATGCTTTGAGGTGCTATGCCAATAATAATAATACAAACATAGTCGTTATTTGGGATAATTTGGTTACGAGGAATCTGAAATATTTTGAAGTCACTTAGATATCAAATTTTCTAGATTAAGAGTTTGAAACCATGTCTAAGTGAAGAGAGCGTCTAGAGAGATTACACAGACACACAAACATTATAAATGAAGTATATCACCTACAATAACCTCACACATAAATGATGTTTAACATGGTATTAAAGAGCATTTATGTATACAAGATAGGGCATTTTCCTAAATTTCCAAGTGGTGCCCCTATAATCTCCTCTCCACATATACATTGGTTTTCGCCATTTTATTAGTTGTTAATCCCACATAAAACCTACGTCCTTGGCATACTCTACACATCAAAACACTAAGTACTACCTCTTTGCACTTAATGCCTTTCTCTAACCATTAAAGCCACAAGAATGTCCACAAACAACCCAACAACCACAGGAATAACCACAACAATGTTAAAGACAAAAAGTATTTTATTTTTAGTGAAAATCTACATTTGCTATAATTTTTTTCACTATAAATAAGGATAATTTTACTAGTAAGTACTTTTTTAGAATGGAAGAGGTGATATGGACTTTGAGATATTAGTTTCAAATATAAATAAAAATAATCATAATGAAATAACTACATGGTTAAGATATTAACCTTATTCTTCCACATAAATTATCTTCATATATAACTATAATTACTTCTCAATTTTTCAGATTTTATGCATAGTGTTTAGTTTGGCATCAAAAAATGTTTAATATATACAAAATAAGGTCTTTTTGTAAATTTCCAAGAAGTGTGTAGCTATTTTTTAATGTTTTAGGGTTTCTTCCCATAACTCCTATAATCTCCTCTCTACATAATCTCCTCTCTACATATACACTGAGGTGGTAGGTTTATGTTATAGTTGATTTCTATGCATTTTTTTAGTTGTTAATCCCATAGAAAATAGACACTTTCTTCGTGTACATTTTTTATAATTTTGTCATTTTCTTTAAACAAAAAATAATAGAAATTTTCTACTAAATACTCCTTTCTAGTATGTAGGAGGTAATATAGACCTTTGTATATTAATTTAACATATAATATAAATATACACAATAAAATAACTACAATGTAATGATATTAATCTTATTCTCATGTGTGGAAAGTAATGTTTCTATCCCTTAAGATCATATTAATATAATAGACTTTTAAAAACAATAATATTGGATATCTGCAACCCTACTCTATATTAATTATATTGAGATGTTTTACTGGCACGATTTAACATTTATTTGTCATGGTGATAAAGGATTCTTCATAATGTAGGTAATTTGTATTTAACTTTTTAAATTCAAAGAGAAAAAATTACAGTTTATACTTAAAAAAAGGATACAAAACATTTTCATACAAGCACTAGATTCATTGTCATAAAGGAACTAACATTACCTATGGGATCATTACGTTCAAATTAAACCATTTTTTCAAAATTAAGAACTATTCAACTATAGACACCATATACATGACAACATATGATTTTTTCCTTATAAAAGTCTTCCATCTGTATGTAAAAATCAATGAAAACATCAATTAAAAGGGGATTTTAGATTCTTATCAACGAATCTTCATGGGAGTGGCTTCCTTAAAAATTGGAACAAAACTTAATAACTCATGATGAGTCTATTGGTATATATTAAACTCACTCAATACTTACGATAAAATAATCAATCATTATTTGATTAATTATCTACCCACTAGCTTAATTAGTTGGCATCCAGTTGCACCTTAAAGTCAACACATTCCATCTATACCCCATGAATTCTTTATTTTGGATTCTAGGTTGATCTTGACCACTTTATGTACATCCAAAATTGGTAACTGTGCTTTACTGCAGATTCAGATTTATTATGCTTTATCTTGCTTTTCTGTGGATAAGGTAAACCTAGTTAACAAGGAAACTTGATTCCTTTGTTTCCAACCTGTAATTCATTAATTTCTCTTTATTTTCCACGGTTAGCATGTTATTCCACCACTCTTGACAATTCACTCATTCTTTTTCTAATTCGTGAAGTCCTTGACTGATTTGGGAAGTGCTTTAGCCACCTATGGCGGTTTATCATATTTGGTAAGTCTGATTTATGAGCTAGTAATGAGTTGTCTTCCATCAACTCAAATATCCTTTAGAAGAATGTATTACCATTGTAATAATATTAATTATAATGTATTTATCATTCATTAATGTGTGTTCATTAAGTCCTTTCTTTTCTCCTTATGTTATTTCTCTGCAATTCCCAATGAGGTTAATTGTGTGCTTAGATTCTTAGCTTGTTTATGGAATTCATGTTTCCATCAAGGATTTAGAATTCTGACATGGTATAAAAGCCTAAGATATCAAATTTCCTACATGGTATTATAGCTTTGGGATCTCATCAATTAGTTCTCCTCTTAGATTTGCAGGCTTATTTGCAAGCGCAACAACTTCAATATGGATTCGAACATTTCTCTACTATCTCCTTCCAACTATGTTGGTTGGAAGCCAAAGATGAGCGCATAATTGAAGAGGAAAATTTTGGAATATATTAAACCCACTCACAACCTGGGATAAGATAATTAATCATTATTTGATTAATTATTCACCCACTAGCTAAATTAGGTGGCATCCACTTGCACCTTAAAGTCAATACATACCATCTATATCCTAGGAATGCTTTATTTCTGATTATGGGTTGATCTTGACCACCTTTTGACCATCTAGAATTAGTATACAGATCTTTACAACAAATTCTTCTTTATTCTACTTTATCCTGTTTTCTGTGGATAAGGTAAAGCTAGTCAACTAGGAAACTGCGTCCCTTTGTTTCCAACCCATCCTTCATGAATTTCTCTCCATTATCTAGGATTAGCATGTTTTTCCATCTTGTTGACAATTCACTCATGCTTTTTCCAATTTATGAGGTCCTTGACAGATTTGGGAAGTGTTTTAGCCACATATGGGCACCATATGGGGGTTTGCTATATTTTGGCAAGTCAACATTTTTGAGCTTTATGAGTTGTCTCCATACAACTTGATTTTCCTATGATGGATGTACTATTTATGTACACTATTATTCATCATTATTCAATGGAAGGATACACACCAATATTCATCTCTTCGTTCATGTGATTCAGTCTCTTTTCTTCTCTCTATTTTTCCTGTGTACGCTTGTGAGAATTCTTAGTAGCAAGATCTATTCCTTATGCTTCTTCTTAGCATCATTGATCATATAATTGATCTATTATTTCTACATGGTATCATAGCAACAATGTTGATTAAGTTTTATAGAGTTGAGGAGTGTATCGAGTCTCTTATCCCTCTCTGAAGAAGAGCTTGTCTAGTTTACAAGATATTCTCCTAGTTTTGTTTTGCAAGTTACAGAGAGTATCTCCTAGAGAAGATCAACAACTTCTATATGGATTCAAAATTTCATCTACAATTTCCTTTCAACTATGTGGATTGGAAGCCAAAGATGAGCACATACTTGAAGAGGCAATGTCTCTTTGCCGTCCCCATTGGTGCATTGAGCAAACCTGAGTGTTATGAAGAGAAGATTGATTGGATAAATAATTGTGATAGAGCTTATGGAATTACGTGTTTGGGAATGTATCCAAATATACATCATCTCATAGATCCTTCCAAGTATCCATTTGAACTTTGGAAGAATTTGGCCAAAGCTTTTGGTTTGCAGGAAATAGGAGATGAAGCATGGAGCGAACCCAACACCTCCTCTTGTTCTCTTTCTCAAGATTTCTTGGACTCTACATTCTCTCATGAAGTTTATCATGATGAATAATTTTCTCATACAATTCATGTTGTTTCTACTCTCCTTGATTCAAATGCTTCCTTCTTCAATGAAGAAGCAAATATTGAAGATCCATGTTTTTTTGTGTCTCTTGAAGGTGATTTTTCTTCTTGTGATACTAATTATGAAAATGAAGTAACATATGGATATATCGTTGATATTGATTATGATCCTATCACTCATTCATTTTTCTCTATATATCCTCTCTTAGATTCAAAGATCTATGTGCCTGACTCTTCACACTGTGTGCATACCTCTCTCATTGATGGTGTGCAAACCAGTGATTTCCAGGATGTTTGCTTATCCAAATCAAGCATTATTTGTGTCATACCACTTACCTTACTTAATCTCATGTGATTCATCATATCCTCCATTTTTCGTGGCATCAATACTCATAACCTCCTTGAAGATTGTGAACATCTCCTTTTTTCCTCTTTTCATACAGAGGATTCATTACCCGTATATTCCCATGAGTCTACTAATATGCTTATATGTAATCCTTTGGATTCTGATTTAGAATCATATTTTCAGGTTTATACACATATCATACCACCATCCATACCATCTACCATACCTCCGAATAATCGTAAGACTATACAAATCCCAAGTTCACTAGTTGATTCCTCATTGGTCTCTTATGCAATGATATCTATCTTACATGGTTTGAAGTCATCTTTCCGATATTTCAGTGGCTGGTTATCTATGACCTTAGTCATATTTGGACTGATATTAAAAATATTTGAATCTTTTCTAAACACTTATGGTTCATATCTTATGTCCATCCATCATTCATATTTTTACACCTATCAGTATTCCCCATTTGCTCATAGTTTTCCTAGTCTAGCCATATATCCTCATGGATCCATTGAAGCCTTTGTCCTTTCTGTTACATATGCTAATATTTCTGATATATCAGAGTTTTATCAACCTCATATAATATCTATAAAGGTGCTACATCAGATTGGAAGATTGACATGTGATCACATCACAATTTTGCAGTTATTCAGGGAATTGGGTGTGAAATAAATTGTCTTAATTTTTGTACTCTTTGGGAATGAGTATGCACAGATCTCTTTTCCATTTTAGATTATGTTTGCATATTAGAGTTTGGAAGAAACAAGAAGAATTTAGATAATTCTCCTCCTTCATCAGTTGATGATATACAAGGAGTCTCTCCTCTTCTTTCTTTCAAGTTCTACATTCTAGCGCATGATCATGGAGTTCATGATTTCTTCAGCAAGTCCTTCATCTAGAAGCAGTTCATTCAGCTCATTAAAGTGAAGATGAAGATATGTTGAAGACATATTGTTTCAAATTTGTGCCTTGTCCTTTCTTGAGGGAGGATTTTCCCCATGTGGTTTTGCCTCTTTCCTCACTTTTCCAGACAAGAATAATTGTTAAAGGGTGACCATAGCCTTGTTGCTGGGCCATATATGCATCCATATGCATCCATGTTTTTGAGATACCATCATAAATTCAGACTTATAGTGGGGTGTTGGAATATATTAAACCTACTAATAACTTAGGATAAAATAATTAATCGTTATTTGATTAATTATTCACCCACTAGCTAAATTAGTTGGCATCCACTTGCACCTTAAAGTCAATACATGCAATCTATATCCCATAAATGCTTTATTTTTTTTATTCTGGGTTGATATTTATGACCTTTTGACCATCTAGATTTAGTATATAGATCTTTACAATAGATGCTGCTTTATTCTACTTTATCCCGCCTTTTTGTGGACAAGGTAAAGCTAGTCAACTAGGAAAATGGGTCCCTTTGTTGCCAGCCCATCCTTCATGACTTTCTCTCCATTTTCTTGGATTAGCATGTTTTTTCCATCTCCTTCACAAATCACTCATGCATATTCCAATTCGTGAGGTCCTTGACATATTTGGCAAGTGATTTAGCCAACTATGGGGGTTTGCTATATTTTGGTAAGTCAGCCTTTTTGAGATTTATGATTTGTCTCCATACAACTTGATTTTCCTATGAGGGATGTATGATTTATGTAGACTATTATTCATCATTAATCAATGGAAGGATACACACCAATATTCATCTCTTCATTTATGTGATTTAGTCTTTGTTTCTTATGTATGCTTGTGAGAATTCTTAGTTAGCAAGATCTATTTCATGTGCTTCTTCTCAGCATCATTGCTCATAGCATTGATCTATTATTTCTACAGAAATGTCTCTTTGATGTCTCCATTGGTGCTTTGAACAAACCTAAGTCTAATTAAGAGAATATTGACTGGTTGAATAATTGTGATAGAGCTTATGGAATCATGCGCTTGGAAATGTATCCAAATATACATCATCTCATAGATTTTGCTGAATATCCATTTGAGATTTGGAAAAAAGTGGAAAAAGATTTTGGTATGCAGGAAGTAGAAGATGAAGCATAGAGAAAACCCAACATCTCGTCATGTGCTCTCTCTCAAAATATATTGGCTTCTATATTCTCTGATGAAGTTATTTATGATGAAGAAGTTTCTCAAGCAATTCATATTGTTTCTACCCTCTTTGATTTGAATGCTTCCTTTTTTAATGAAGAAGCAAATAATGAAGAGCAAGATTTTTTTGTGTCTCTTGAAGATACTAATGATCAAAATGAAGTGACATATGGAGCTTCTATTGTTATTGATGATGATTCACTCACACATTCATTGTTCTCTACATCTTCTATCTTATATTCTAAGATCTATGTGCCACATCCTTCACACTTTGTGCATACATATCTCATTGATGGTGTGCAATTCAGTGACTTTCAAGATTTTTTCTTAGCCATATCAAGTCCCATTAGTGTATTTCCACTTACCATACTTGATCTCAGGTTCTTTTGCATCTCCTCCTTTGTTCTTGGCATCAATACCCATAGCCTCTTTGAATATTTTGAACATCTCCTTCCTTCCTCTTTTCATAATTCTACTATAGAGGATTCATTATCAGTTTATTCTCATGAGTCTATTGATATTATTATATGTGTTCTTTTGTATTATTTGGAAGCTATATAAACCCTTGGAGTCCATGCATTCACACTCTTTGATCCTATGCCTTGTCTATGTTCCTCCATGATCACTTGCACAAATCCTCTTTGTGTAAATGAAGTTGGGGACCTCATACATTCGCTTGGACTCTTATTTCACCTTTTTGGAGCTGATTTCATCTCTATTGGTTCGAATTTCAATTCATTACATCATCTTCGAGCTGATTACACTTGCAAGAGATTTCACATCATTGGATCTCAATTGTTCTACATGGTCCTAGTTTCCATCCTATAGCTGTACTTGATCTAAGTGAGTAGATTTCTCTTCTTCCCAAGAAGAACATTCCTCCAGAAATCACAATTTAGTTTGGAGCAACATCAAAAACATTTTTGGTTTTCTTCTCATGTCCTTTCTTGAGGGAGGATTTTCCCCATATGGTTTTTCCTCCTTCCTCAGCTTTTTGGACATAATAATTGTTAAAGGGTGACCATAGCCTTGTTTTTGGTCCCTATATACACCTATATTTTTCTTTATTGTACATTTCAGTTTGTTTAATCTTAGATTAATGAAATTTTAAGAACCTTGTTGCTATTTACCTGTATCTGGTGAATGATTTGATAAAAAAAGTGATGAAAAAATTTCATTGTTTGTAAATGTCCATAATTTTGATTTTTGTTAAAATGAGGTTATTATGTGAAATGTAAATGTGAAAACTAGTTTCTGGGTTTTCTTTTTAGTACAGAGATTTGTTTATGAAAAATAATGAAAGGAAAAGGGTTTGTCACTACAACCCGAGCACGACTGTGTAAATTTGATTTGGAATAATTTAATTTATCGTTGGTTATTTTATTCTAGTATAAAAATGTTAAACAGTTTAAACTCTGTTTCTGTGTAAATTTTATTTAATATAGGGAAATTATAATATAGGTATTATAATAATATAATGAAGAATTTGATTATTGAGGATATGGATAAAACTTTAAATACCTTACTCTGGAAGAAGGAAAGACTTGGTTGACAGTTTCCTTAATTTAGGGTTTGTATTTTTATTTTGCATTGTTGTTGTTTTTGATGTATTTGATATCTGATGTTTTACTTACAATATTATTAAAATCACTTATTTGTTATTTTCAAAACCTAAGTTATTACTATAATTTCATTATACTGTTTATATAATCTAGGTTATTCCTATTTGCGTTATTTTTCATTTTCTATAATAGTTAAATAGTATATGTATGTAAATTAGTTTAAGCCTTAAGGACAATTGTGTTTACTGTGCTAAAAAGAACAGAGTTACACAAACTGTGTACCGGTTTTTAATAAACATTCTTTTTAAGGTACTTTATAGTTATAAATTAAATAGTTGTATTTAACTAAAGCAACTCGTAAATAGTGGAATCTTTCTTTTAAACATTTCTATAAAGATTAATAGTAAAATGTAAATACTCGGGTTCCTAAACATCATAATTTGATTTATATATCAAGCTTAATTTCACCTATTGTACTAGATTACTACCTTCTTGAAGGTGTGGAAAAATACAGTCAGGTAATTCATTCATCAATAAATTTAAACTAACCCTAAATCATTTATTCTAATACATGTTTAACCAGAATTTATTTATCTTTGAACCGTAAAAGATTTCACTAACTAATTTTTAAGAAACATATGAAACAATCATATAAATATATATTAACTCCTAAAATCCCGCATTCCAGATCTTATGCTTGCATAGAGAAAATATAAAAACATTTAGAACCTGGTAATATAGACGAGGAGACAACAACCTAAGGAGCTTGTTCCTCCCAACCAAATCTCAGAGACACATGAGCTACAAATCTTAGGACCCCTCAGTTTGTCTACTGGTCCACTTGCTTAAAAGCACTGGGTGAGAGAATAGGTTTAGAAACCCCTGCAACTCCACAGAGTAATTAGTAGTAATACTTTTTCCAATAGTAGTAAGAACTCAACCCAAAAATAGCTGCACGAGTTCAGTAAATCGACGCTTTCCACTCAAACACTTCTTCTTGTCCCCTCCATCGAACTTCTTATGCACCAATTTCACACAGAATTTCACAAGTAAAGATTGAGCAGCCTCAGCTGAATTCGATGGGTAGTTTTATCAGCATTCTTAGGTCTTTTGGGTCAATTTTTCACTTAATGAGCCACCTACTCTTGTCCCACTTTCTTTGGGAACATGAACACAAAAATAGGGAAGTTTCTTCCTGCAACAACTAGAAGTAGTTTGAGGATGTTTCCAAGTGTCAATCTGCTCTCAACCCAGACTATTCCACCAAGTGGCCAGTAGACACTCATTTAACAGCCTCCTTAAGATGTTGTCTCATCTTTTATTTATTAATTAATAAAATATTCAGCAATTAAATACAATTATCCTTGACCCCACTTGGTGAATAATTACAAACTTTATAATAAAAGTAAAACATAATGTCTCCTATAACATAAATGTTTTTGCAATTTAAGGTATGTGATAGTGGTGGTCTTCTAAAAGGTGGTCCTCCAAGTGGTTTTCCCCCAGAAGGTGGTCCTCCAGAAGGTGTTCCTTCAAGTGGTGGTCCCCTAGAAGATGGTCCCCCAGAAGGTGGTCCTCCAAAAGGTGGTTCCCAAGAAGGTGATCCTCTGGAAGGTGGACCTTCACCAGGTGGGACTCCACTAGGTGGTCCTCCAAATGGTGGCCCACCATAAAATCCAATAGTATTCATAGGTTTCCCTCTGGGCATAGGATAATATGACCAATTAGGTTGCCCCCATGGTGTAAACATGTGTCTAGGGTAAGGCATACCAGGATACACTATCCTTGTAGATAAAGGTTGAAAGTTCACATTACTTATGGATGGTTGATTTCCTGGTAAGTATTACCCCAAGAAGGTTGATTAATTATGGATTGTACCCTTGAGGGTTTCCCTATACTAGAAGGAGAGGTAACCACTTTGGTTTTTTATGGAAGGAACTATGGCTGTTGACTGTCCTACGATAGGGGTCTATCTTACACTAGAAGTGACGCCAGTAATTGATGATGCAACTTGAGTTGGGGGTTTCCCGCAAGTAGTAGAATATATGGGAGAACTAGAAGGAGACCTAGGACTTGGAACTGTAGTAAAAGGGTTGGAGGGTTGGCTTGTATCAGGAACTATTGAACCTCGATCTTGTGATGTTAAAATAAGAACTACTTGAGATGACGAAAGTGGGCGGTATCCATGAGGGGTTGTTTCCGAAAGACTAGGTAAAATAGCTTACATGGGTTCCCGATGACAAAGAGGTGAAGCAGTGATGTTCACAAAGCTCTCTTGAAATTCATGTAAATGGTCAATAGTTAGATGGAACCATCTAAACAATTCCTCATTCCATGGAGCATCCCTAGCAGGATTAACAAAAGAGGGTCTAGTGGTCCCAAATTTGAAAATAGCTTGACCTAAATAAGTTCTCCAAAAAGGAGCATTAGGGCCATATTTTTGTCCCCTCGGTATCATCAGATGGGAAATCGAAAACCCAATTTGATGAACCAACATGACCTTCCATCGAAAAATGAAAGGTATTATCAGTCGTAGGAGGATGTTCGACCAAGAGATTATCACAAGTAGTGAATTCTTCCCCAACTTCCACAACTGGATTCCCTTCAACATGGGAGTCAGTTGTTGCACCTTGATTAGTGGCTTCCATTGGGCTCTCTCCTACAACAGGAGCAATGTCAGGTGGTAAGCCTTGAACCTTTAAGGATAGTCTCAAAGGTAACTCAGCCGGACTATTGGTCACTAAAACCTAACCTAGGGTTTGAAACTAGAATTGCACACAAAACCACTCCTACGCAAGATAAAGGTCACAAGAAAACTTAGGTGATAAGAGAGGATGATAAAAGTTGGTTCCTCACTAGGATTGTCAAGTCTTTGCAACTCATGATATATCATAGGGTCCAATAGTAATGGGATACAAGGAGGATTGGGACCACACCCTTTCCTGAATACTCGATTACCTCGATAGTATGTGCATAGTAGCTTCTTGAGTGCGGTTTTCAGGGTATTTCCCCGACAAGATGACCAAAAGGATTTTGTCAGTTGGTTTAAGGAATCCTAGAGGAGTCTCTCGATATAAGTAAGGTACGTGGGAGCTCAAATCTGTGTTAGTGCTATCTAATACACAACTGTTCAAAAGGGGCCTTCCAATATTAATCGATTATGTGAAGCACTTTTCTATATATCTCAAGTGTACATGAAAGTTCATACGATATACCAATGGTACGTGGAATAAGCACATAGTTCCAGGGATGCAGTACAGGTAATAGAAGGATAGCTCCTATGTATTAAGACACTGCAACACGTCTCTACCCTATCACTCAAGTTACTAAAATTTTTAACCTAGAACTAGAATTAATTTCATCTTGAACAATTAGGTGAATGCATGAGGTTTGGACATGTAATTTCCCCATTCAAATAATTGCATAGCAGGAAAATTCCAACAATCCTACTAGTTCCCTAGGTTGGGTGGAAACATTGGGAAGTTAATAAGGTAGATAATAAATGGTGTTTATACATTATAAGGACTAAATATTTATTTAATGGAGTTAATTAAATTAATTCAAGTGAAAAATTAAATGGCTATGGAGAATGGAGACACATGGAGACTGTGGGGCCCACCCAAGCTAGAATTCCTATGTTAAATGTCATCCTACACTTGCAATCTCGAATCTATGGGAAGAATAATGTTTTTGGATGGATTATAAGGTCAATATAATTTTACATATACTTCATTGGTTTAATTTTGGATGAATTGTAACTTACATGGAGAGAGGAAGAGCCAAATGGGAGTTTCATGGACACTTGGCTAGATTCCCCTTACATTTATGACATCTATGACACCAATGATGGAGATTGTATGATAGTTATGACACAAGTCATATATAAAGGATGAAATATGACATATATGAAATTTCAGGTCTGAATATAGAATCTTATAGGGCGCTCATGGGAGTTGGAGAAGGCCAAGAGGCTCCTACTCAAATTTGGGAGAAGAGGAAAGGTGAAATGAGAGGCCACATAGGATAGCATGAGTAGCCACACCAATTCGAATTGTATTTGGTTTATGGATGGATTTGGAACCTTAGAAGTCCAATAATGTTTATAAAATTTAGGGTTCATCCATGAGAAATCCCTTTTGAACATTTGGGAAAATTGTTATTGTGAAGAGAGAGAGCTAGTGGATGACTAGTTAATTTCGAGGGTGAAAGATTCCCATCCTAGTTGGTATTTGGAGAGGAAACTTAGTTATTTCAAGGAGATTCAATGGATTCATAAGCTACGGGTGTAAGATACAGCAGATCATTGACATATCAGGTTCAAATTGTTCTTCCTTTCATCTCAAGTTTTCTCACCATATTTCAGCTCATAGAGCAAGGCACACTTGGTGAGATATTCATCTCTTTGAGGGATATTCTCTTGCTATAGTATTTTGTATTCTGATGTAAATGATATAATATTTAATTTCAGAAATATCTCAAGTTTAAAGGCCAAGAAATCTCATGTATTATTTCTCAATAATGAAGAAATAGTGCCATTTCCCCACTACCTTGTTGTAAACTCTTGTAATCTTGATGGATTCGAATGGATGTATTAAATATTGATGATTTATGAATTAATGGAATGTAATTAAATTATATTGTAGTTTTAATGTTCAGTAACTGATAATTTGTGACCATTGGGTTGAATTTCATAGCAATTGGAGCAAACTACACTTCATTTCCCCAAGATTCCAAAACTAGTTTTTTATATCTGATAGAAAGAAGTGATAACAACCATGGGAGGTTGATTGGTTATGCATATGAGTCTCTGATAATGTATTATACACATACGCATATTAAATTTAATAATTTGAGTGGGTTTATGCACATTTGGGAAGCCATTTCTACCACTTATCCCAGGGGTGATTTGAACCCAAAATTTCCCGTAAAATCATCTATCTTGTTCAGAATTTAGTATAGGCTTGAAGAAGTGATTAGAGGGAAATAATAAATCCCTGAACATAATAATTAAGTTATTATATCATTCATATACCTTATCTAAATATTTTGGAGCAATTGGGCTGATTGGGAGACCAAGACACTAAAACTAGTCAAGAGCCAAAATTGTGAAAAAATTGAAAAATTGGGCATTTTGGTAAAAATTTAAAAGAAGGGGAATTACAAGTGGTATCAGAGCATGGTATTGGCACCTTATGGTGCTAAAAAGGAGTAAAATCAATAAAACAGCACCCTTATAATCTGAATTGGAAGGTGCTTGACTTGTAGAAGAAGAACTAGAAGAAAAATGGTACCTTTGACTAAAGCTATGGCTCATGAGGGAGAAGACTATACTAAGGAGAAAATGGAGCATCTCAAACTTATAAAACCCCTGTTTGAATAAATATACAAGTACATGACCCATAATATGGTATACATGACCCAACAAGTAGCAAAAGGATTTGAATTGATTGCCATTCAAATGGGAAGCAAAGGGATAATAGGAGATAGTGGTAGTTCACAATCAATAGAAACGAAGACAATGGGTGAGCGCATTTTCTCACAAATAGGACCTCATAATAGACCCCATGAATTTCAGAGAACACCAAGGCCTACTGCACCTAAATTTATTATTCCCAAAGAGGAGACTAACATTCAATTTGAAATTGATACAATAACAAAAGATTGGTCTAAATTGGATGAAGAGTGTAGGAGAAGTGTAACATTTGAGAAGTACTTTACCATGGAAAACAAACTAAAAAATAAGGAGGACAATAAGTATCTACACCCAAAAGAATACTTGAATTCTTCCATAGGTAAAGTGCCACTCCTACTTTTGATGGTTCATCTCAAAGTTTTTCTAAGACTTGGGTGCAAAAATTGGATGTGTATTTTCAACTGAATCCAATGGTGGAAGAAGATGCTTTAAAAATGGCTATTTTGCACTTGGATGGAGATGCCAATGAATGGTGGTTCCATGGCCTGAAAACCTTGGGTCATGATTAGGTTAAAAAATATGGGAAATTTGTTGAAAAGGTATTATAAAGGTTTGAGCAAAAAGATCCAGAATTGTCTTTCAAAGAACTAGCACAATTGAAGCAGGTAGGGACTACTATTGAGTATATGTTGGAATTCCAAAGATTATCAGTTAAGGTGTATAATGTATCTATGGGAAGGTTAGTATTTCCGTTCACTGAATTTTTTGCAGATCCCTTAAAAGGTTTGGTCAAATTCCACAAGCCTACTAACTTAAATGATGCAATGAGCTTGACTAGAGATCTTCAAAATGTGCTTCCTAGAACAAGATTTCCTCCCAATGCTAAATTCATATTTGAAAGAAAGCCTTGGAAAAAGGATGCACCTGATAAGAAGTTTTTAAAAAGAGATACATCATAAGAGAATAAGAAAGAAGGAGAAAACAGGGATGAACTTCGAAGGAAAAAATTGTGCTTCACATGCTTCGAACCTGGACACCGGGGCATAAATGTGCTAAAGGAAAAGCTCAATACATAGAAGTATTTTTTGATAATGATGAGCATGAAGGGGGTATGTATGAAGAATGGAAAATTTCATATCAATAGGATGCATATGAGACAACAAATGAAGAAGAAAAACAGGAATAAATTCAGCCTTCACTGGACAAAGCAACAATGGCAGTACTTTTAGCAGTGCCTCGCTATCACACTATTCGATGCAAGGGTGTGGTATTGGGACAAAGAGATTTAGTTTTGGTAGATGGAGGAGATAAAAATAATTTCATTTATGCAGAGATGGTGGAGAAAATAAAGATACCAAGTGAACCATTCAATGGCTTCAAAGTTGTCAGTCCTGGTCACAACACAATGCAATGCAACACATGGGTTCCAAAGTTGAAAGTCACCATAGGTAACTATTATTTTATTGATAGTTTTTATATGGTTGATGTTTCTGATAATAATGTAGTAATGGGAGTGAAATGGCTATATTCTATCCTCATTCTGTAAATTATCAAATTCTTGAAATGAAATTTCAAGATTCAACAGGTGTACTAAGGGTTGTTAGAGGGCAACACACTTACCCAAAACAAGTAGTAAATTGCAATACTATGAGATCTATATTGAGGCATGGTGATATAGAATGGGATGCGGAATGTTATATCACATCTCCCAATCCAAAAATAATAGTTTTTAAACACCCAAAGGATATAGAGACACTTTTGTACAAATATGAAAATGTTTTCAGAGATCTTCCACTTAGTAGACCACCTGATAGGGGGATTGAGCATAACATTGTTTTGGAGGAGGGTGCTTCACCCATTTGGATACTGCCTTATAGGCATCCCAAGATGTTTATATATGATATTTAGAAGTCCATTTAAGAACTCTTAGATTTGGGACTCATTAGACCAAGCTCTATCCCTTTTGCTTCTTCAGTAGTGTTGGTAAAGAAGAAAGATGGAACTTTGAGGATGTGTATAGACTTTAGATCTTTGAACAAGAAGACCATCAAGAATATATATCATATTCCTAGGATTTATGAGATCATGGATGAGCTATTTGGAGATAATTATTTTTCCAAAATTGACCTTCAATCTGGTTATCACCAAATTCAGATGAAGGAGGAATATGTGCAAAAGACTGCTTTTTGATGTCATTATGGTCACTTTGAGTTTCTTGTTATGCCATTTGGGTTGACTAATGCTCCATATACATTTCAAGAATTTATGAATAGAATATTTTTCAAGCAAATTAGAAGGTTTTTTTTAGTCTTATTTGATGATATTCTCATTTACAGTAAAAATTGGGAAGAGCACTTGCAACACCTAGATATTGTGTTGAAAACTTTGCAAGAACGGTCTTTGTATGCTAAGATGTCTAAATGTGAATTTGGGATGAAATAACTATTATATATTGGGAACATTATTGAGAAATATGGAGTGAAAGTACACATGGAAAATATCAGGGCTACCTTAGAATGGTCATCACCAAAAACACCACGAAATTAAGAGGCTTCATTGGAATATGTACATACTACAAGAAGTTTGTGAAAGGGTTCTCCAAGTTGAATTCTCCACTCAATAATTTGAATAAGAAGGATTGCATATATGTGGTAGTGCATATATTGAATACATTTTATCATTTATTTGTTGTTACATCCTCTTTTAGTGCTGCACAAGTGGCTGAATGTTTTTTCAAACAAATCTTCAGATTGCATGGGCTCCCTAAGAGCATTGTGAGTGATAGCTATGGTAGATTCATGAGTGCTTTTTGGCAAGAAATTTTCAGATTGGTGGAAACTAAGTTCAATACAAGTAAAATACACCATACCAAAACTTATGGACAAACATAGAGGGTGAATAAATGGTTGTAAGGGTACCTACGAAACTATGTGGGAGAACAACAAAAAGATTGGACAAAATGGCTACACTTGGGTGAGTTTTGCTACAACACGACCTTTCACATGTCAATAGGGATGTCTCCTTTCCAAGAATTATATGGTTATGATTCACTTACATTTTCTTATATGATATTTGGTGATAGTACAGCTCCAAAAGCTAAATATTGGGTGGAAGAAAGCCAAGAATTTTTAAAGCTTTTTGTTAGAATATAATCCGTCAGGGATTATATATTGTAAATAAATAAATAAATCTGAATAGTAGGAAGCCGAAAAGGCTGGGCGGAAGGTGAAACACAATCATCATATGATTTGTATAAGTATATGCATTAGCAAATGAATAAATTGAATCGGGAGTTATACCTATCAGTGGTATCAGAGCTTGGCTGCCTACCATAACTCCTGCCTGCTGCATTTCAGTCCTGGCATTCTGCTTGCCAGTCCATTGCCAGATTTCCTGTAATTGTCAGTCTTCCTCAGGATGCTTTCCTGCCAGCCTATGAGCATGCATTGTATGCGTTATTCTCATTCTACTTTCCAGTTCGCTCCTCTTAAAGCTTGTTTTAATAACTGAGTTTTGATCTGTGAGACTACTACTGTGTTGAAAAACCTGGAAGTGTAACCCTAATCCCTTGAACATGTTGAATGACTATTATTCTGTGTGAAACCCTAGAAATATTCTCCACACCAGTGTTGAGAGGCCTCTGCGCATTTCTTATCCCATCTACACTCTACAACCATAGCCTGTGTGTTGTAGAATCCTTGAACATTGGCCCGCAGTAAATTTGTCAATTTCATACCTTAATTCACTGTGCATTTTGTCTATGTCAGTCCGTAATTTTTCTATCTCACGTTGTAACAGAGAGAAATGGTGCTCCTAAGAACTATGCACTTCTGCTTTGAACTTTGAAAGTGCAGCTTCTTGTGCCACTTAACTTCTTTGCATCTCCGCTTTTGAAATGAAGGATTCTGCAACGTGTTCAAGACTATCGTTCAGGACTTCAATGATAGCAACCGTTATCACCTCTACCTATTTTGATGGCAGAACTTGTGCCTCCAATCACCTAACCAAAGCCTGAGTATCTGCGTGAAGACATTCTCTTCTGCGTGAAGATGTGATGAGTATCGCAGACATTCTCTTCTGCGTGAAGACGTGATGGGTATCTGCGTGAAGACATTCTCTGATGAGTGAAGACATTCTTCTACGTGAAGAAATTCTCTGATGAGTATCTGAGTGAAGACGTGATGAATACAGCATGGAGAGTGACTACAATCCTATCTTGGGTACGGCCATAAGAGCTCAATAATGCAGTAGCAGCAGAACAACATTAGGGTTTCAGCTTTCACTGTGTTCCTACAGTACCAAGTCGATCCAATGGCTTCAGACGAGAGAAAAATGGCGTATTTATTGTGTTATAGTTGTGCATTGCTGCTGCTGAGATAAATACAGTGCTCGGCAATGTGGGCTTGTTATTGGCAACTTCTGACTGCTTTTAAATATTAAAGATCGTTTGTGGAAGAGAGGTGACTGAATGACCATTGGGCATATATAAAAACCTATCAAAAACCCTAATTTATGCCACAAGCACAAGCTGTGACCTCAATTATATGTGTTGAAGACTGTGTATCATTGCAATTCTGCACGTGTTTAAGACTACGTCGTGCTGCGTTGAAGACTGCTGAAGACTGCGTTGAAGTATACGTGGTATAAAACCTATCTTTTATCTTGTATGTTGCATTTATGCTGAAGAATAATGTATGTTGTGACTGATATATATCATGCTGACTGATATATTGTGACTGATATATATATGCTGACTGATATTGAAGAATAATGTATGCTGACATACATTGAAGACTCTTGTGGAAGCTATATGTTGTTTTGTTGGTGTTGATTGCATTGAGACTGCTCGTGCAATTGGGAATGTTGCCATTGAGCAATTTTTCTGCTGCTGCAAGTTCTTGAAGCTGCCTGCGTGGAGTCTTTTGGGTGTGTTGACCAGAGAACTCATTTCTCTGGATGCTACTACAAGTCTGTTCCAAGATAATGTATTGAGGTATTATTGTAATTTTTCATAAGAATATTTGAATTGTCCATGTAAAGAACACTCTAAATTAAATTACATGGAGATGCGTTGAAAGAATTCTAATCCTGTGTTTCTTTGAGAGCTGTGCCTCTCCCTCACCATCACCAGTGGTGAATTATTTTCTTATGAACTTATTGACAGCATATTTTATCTGTAAATGAACTTATTGTAAATCACCTTGGAAGAGACTGTAGACCTGCAAGGTTATTGTTTTTCTCTTTGTCATATTAAGTTCATTATTGTAAATTACACTAGCAGTTGCAAAAGATGCAATCTATAGCATCTAAGAGAGGAAGAGGGGGCAAAAAAAACTCCAGAAAAAAATCAGATTTGCAGTGCAAGCATTGTGGAAAGACTCGACACACATCAGATCAGTGTTGGGCTTCGTGGGACTCCATCAAAGACAAGCAGAACCAAAAGAAAGATGATAATAAAAACCAAGATGCTAGTAAATCTTCTGATTCTGCTCATTGTAATCTTGGAATTAATGAAATGACTTCACTTTCGTCTTACAAAGATTGTTGGCTGCTTGATACTGGTGCAACATCACACATGACATTTAGAAAAGACTATTTTGAAGAACTTAATGAAACAATAGATGGCATAGTTTACTTTGTAGATAAGTCAAGTCTTAAACCAAAGGGAATGGGCACCATTTGACTGAAGATGCCTGGATTCCTTGATTTCTTGTTGAAGAATGTTATCTATCTTCTAGAGTTGCAGAGAAGCCTGCTGTCCTTGATGGAGATTCGACAGCGAGGCCATTCCATCCACATGTTTGATGGAATTGTAGAAATAAGAAAGTCCTCTGACAACCAAGTCATCATGACTGGATACGAAGATGGGAAGTTGCTAAAGCTAAAGGGGTCATTTGCAAGAGTTCAGAACTATGCCTACCTCTCTCAGCATGGAGAAGGTAATTTGTCATCTAGTTCATTGTGGCATGCAAGATTTGGTCATCTAAATTATAACAGTCTTCGTTTGTTGAGAAAGAATGGTGTATTTGGTTTGCCCACCATTCCCAAAGAGAATAACAAATGTGATGCATGTATATTAGGGAAACATAGTAAGCTTCCATTCCATGAATCTAATTTCAGAGAAAGTAGGAAATTAGAATTAGGGCATTCTGATTTATGTGGCCCAATGCCAACTCCTTCTACAAATAGGAATAAGTATTTTATGACACTTGTTGATGACTACTCAAGAATGTGTTGGATTTACTGTTTAAAGACAAAATCAGAAGCATTTCAAACATTCAAATACTTTCATGCATTGATAGAAAAACAAGCACAATAAAAAATTGGTACACTTCGTACTGATAATGGGAAAGAATACACTTCAAATGCTTTTGAAAATTATCTTCGCCAACATGGAATTGCACATCAGACTACAATTCCATAT
>LPNX010533019.1:89878-118709 GCA_001517045.1 Pseudotsuga menziesii | reverse complement strand
AATTCCAAACCTTGAAGGGGGGATTCCTATTCTGGATCAACCTTTGGAATTTCCATATGAAGCACCAACTCCCCCACATGAAGAAGTTCCTGCTACTTCCCCTGAACAAGAGGTTCAACTGGATGATGTGATTGAGAGAATTGAAAGACTCTCAATCAATGATGAAGCACCACCAGCTGATCAACCAGGACCATCACAGAAGATTCCTAAATGGGCCACAAAGACACTTGAAAGTGTCCATCTGGATGAAGTCAGAAAGACAGGAACAAGAAGTTTGAAAAGACATGGAAGAGAAGCAAATAATTCAGGTGATGACATGGATGTATCATTTGATTGTGAATTTAATTTATATGCTAACTTTGAACCAACTTGCTTTGAAGAATCTTCTACTCGAGTTGAGTGGAAAGAAGCTATGTAGAATGAGTATGATGCACTCATAAAGAATGGAACTTGGAAGCTGGTTGACCCTCCAGTTGGAACCAAACCAATTGGCTGCAAGTGGGTGTACAAGAACAAATACAGATCAGATGGCTCACTTGACAAGAACAAAGCGAGGCTTGTAGCAAAAGGCTATGCACAGAAGGAAGGAATTGACTATGAAGAAACATTCTCTCCTACAGCAAAATGGGCTACCATACGTACCTTACTCTCTTTAGTTGCTCAGAAAGGGTGGAAAGTTCATCAGATGGATGTGAAGACTGCTTTATTGAATGGAGACTTGAAAGAGAATGTCTTCATGTCCCAGCCAGAAGGCTTTGTTGTGAAAGGAAAAGAACAAAAGGTATGCAAGCTTGTCAAATCCTTGTATGGCCTAAAACAAGCGCCTCGCGCATGGTATGAAAAGTTAACCGAGCATCTTTTGAAGTTAAATTTTGAACATTTTGATCTTGATGATGCAACACTGTTTATAAAGAAAGTTGGAAGATCTGTTGTGTATCTTGTGGTGTACGTAGATGATCTTTTGATGACAGGGAACAATGAGAGCTATATAGCATCCATAAAGAAAGATTTGAAAAATATATTTGAAATGACAGATATGGGACATCTCCACTATTACATAGGAATTGAATTCACTCAACATCCTAAGTACATATTCCTATCTCAGAAAAAAATATATGGGAGAACTACTAAACAAATTTTGCATGACAGAATGCAACCCTATATCTACTCCAATGGAACAAAAAATGAAGCTCACATCAAGCGAAGGAAAATAATTTGAGGATGAAGCCAAGTATCGACAACTTGTAGGAATTCTTATCTACCTTACAACAACTAGACTAGATATTTCTTATGTTGTTGGCATACTTTCAAGGTCCATGCATAAACATTGTGAAGGACACTGGTCAGCTGCAAAAAGAGTTCTAAGATACTTGAAGGGGACTCAAGACATTGGAATCAAGTACTCTAAAGTGGATGAATTCAAACTTATTGGGTAGTTAGACTCAGCTTTTGATGGTAATAAGGAGACAGGAGTATCAACTTTTGGATACGCTATGAGTCTTGGATCAGCAGCTGTCTCATGGAGATCACGCAAACAGTCAGTTCCGACAGATTCAACAACAGAAGCAGAATATGTGGCTGCAGCTGAAGCAACGAAAGAAATAGTATGGCCTAGGAAGATACTTGAAGATTTGCAAGAAAAACAAGAGAACTCCACTCCATTATTGGTCAACAATACTTCTGCAATCAAGCTGGCTAAGAATCCTAGATTCCATGATCGAACCAAACACATCAACGCAAAGTATCATTTGATTCAACATCATGTAGAGGCCAAGACAGTACATCTTCGACATTGTTCCACAAATGATCAAATTGCAGACATCTTCACTAAGGCGCTTGGATGAGAAAAGTTTGAAAGATTCAGAAACATGCTCGGACTTACGAACACCCCTTCGGATTAAGGGGGGATTGTTAGAATATAATCCGTTAGGGATTATATATTGTAAATAAATAAATAAATATGAATAGTAGGAAGCCGAAAAGGCTGGGCAGAAGGTGAAACACAACCGTCATATGATTTGTATAAGTATATGAATTAGCAAAGGAATAAATTGAATCGGGAGTTATACCTATCACTTTTAAAAGAAAATTTGCAGGTTGTCCAAAATCAGGAAAAACAACATGCAGATAAACATCGAGATGAAAGGACCTTTCAGGTTGATGATTTAGTGTATTTGAGGTTGCATCCATATAAACAAACATCTCTCAAAAGGAGTGGAGCAGAAAAGCTAAAGCCAAGATACTATGGTCCCTACAAGGTAATCTAGAAGATTGGAGAAGTAGCATATGAGTTGGAACTTCCGGAAGGGAGTAAAATTCATAATGTATTTCATGTTTCTTGTCTCAAGAAAGATATTGGTTAGAAAATTGTCATTTCATATACACTCTCTCCTCTGGATGATGAAGGACAGATCACACTTATTCCGAAAAAGGTTTTGAAGACAAGGGAGAGAAGATTGAGGAGCAGAACAATAAAAAAATACTTGGTGCAATGGAAGGATCTACAAAGTGAATATTTCACATGGGAAGAGGATTTTATTTTGTAGCATCCAAATATGAAATTTCTTGAGGACAAAAATTATTGGGTGGGGAGGACTGTAATGTCCCCATTCAAATAATTGCATAGAAGGAAAATTCCAAAAGTCCTACTAGTTCCCTAGGTTGGGTGGAAACATTGGGAAGTTAATAAGGGAGCTAATAAATGGTGTTTATACATTAGAAGGAATAAATATTTAATTAATGGAGTTAATTAAATGAATGCAAGTGAAAAATTAAATGGCTATGGAGAATGGAGACACATGGAGACTATGGGGTTGACTCAAGCTAGAATTCCTATGTTAAATGGCATCCTCCTCATGCAATGTCGAATCTATGGGAAGCCTAATGTTTTTGGATGGATCATAAGGTTAATATAATTGTCCATATAATTCATAGCTAGAATTTGGGATGAATTGTAACTTACATGGAGAGAGGAAGAGCCAAATGGGAGTTTCATGGACACTTGGCTAGATTCCCCTTACATTTATGGCATCTATGACACCAATGATGGAGATTCTATGACACTTATGACACAAGTAAGATATAAAGGCTCAAATATGACATATATAACATGTAAGGCATGAATAGATCATGTTAGAGGGAGCTCATGGTATTTGGATAAGGCCAGGAGGCTCCTACTCGAATTTGGGAGAAGAGAGAAGGTGAAGAGAGAGGCCGCATGGCATAGCATGAGAAACCACACCAATTCGAATTGGATTTGGTTTATGGGTGGATTTGGAAACTTAGAAGACAAATATTTTTTATAAAATGTATGGATCGGCCATGAGAAGGCCTTTTTTATCATTTGTGAAAAAAAATATTGTGAAGAGAGAGAGCTAGTGGATGATTAGTTCATGCCTTAGCCAATTTCGAGGGTGAAAGATTCCCATCCTAATTGGTATTTGGAGAGGCCACTTGGGTCTCTCAAGGAGATTCAATGGAGTCATAAGTTACAGGTGCAAGATAAAGCAACTCATGGAAATATCAAGTTCAGCTTGTTCTTCCTTTCATCTCAAGTTTTCTCACCATATTTCAGCTCTATGGAGTGAGGCGCACTTAGTGAGATATTCATCTTCTTGAGGGAGATTCGATTGCTCCAATACTTTTTATTCTGATGTAAATGATATTTTATTTAATTTCATAAATCTATTAGGTCAAAATTCCAATAAATCTCATGTATTATTGCTTAATAATGAAGAAACGGTGCGATTTCCCCACTACCTTGTTGGAAACTCTTGTAGTCTTAATGGATTCGAATGGATATATAAAATATTGAAGATTTATGAATGAATGGAATATAATTAAAGTATTTTATGGGTTTCATGTTCAGTAACAGATAATTTGTGTCCATTGGGTCGAATTTCATAGCAATTGGAGAAAACTACACCTCATTTCCCCAAGGGTCCAAAACTAGTTTTTTTATATCTGATTGAAAGAAGTGATAACATCCATGGGAGGTTGATTGGTTATGCATATGAGTCTCTGATAATGTCTTCTGCACATCCCCTGCTTCAATTTAATAATTCAATTGGGTTTCTACACATTTGGGAAGCCATTTCTACCACTTACCCCGGGGGGATTTGAGCCCAAAATTGCCCATAAAATAATCTATCTTGTTAAGAATTTAGTACATACTTGTAGAAGTGATTGGATGGCCATAATACATCCCTTAACATAATAATTAATTTATTATATCATTCATAAACCTTCTCTGAATATTTGGGAGCAATTGGGCTGATTGGGGGACCAAGACTCTAAAACTAGTCACCCAAGACTCTAAAACTAGTCAAGAGCCAAAATTGTGAAAAGATTAGAAAATTGGGCATTTTGGTAAAAATTAAAAAAAAGGGCCATTACAGGACAAAAAAGTAAAACCATGTAGCATGATATGAAAATTTTTCACTTTATCGTTCAAAGTATGTCCTACTTACAGGAAGGAGAGAGTAATTTAATTATGTTTGAAAACAAAAATCCCTAAACAGTCACACTGAACTCATCTTTCAAAAATGCGAACAAGAAAAAAATTCTACTAAATGAAACTTGAAAGCGAAAAGAGGAAAGATATATTTTCCAAAAAGAAAGACACCACTACTATTTGGCACACTAAGCACTTTTTACAATTCTTCAAATATGGAAATATCTAACTCACAACTATGATTTATTTTTGGCAAGAAAAGAACATAAAAGGAAAAGAAGAACGTGAATGCCTGAAATCTTGTGAAACTAATCAAGGATTCAGTGGTTCATATTCAAATATAACTATGATCAAATCTCAAAATTTTCTTCTAATCAAAAGTAAAAGTAAGCTTTCATTAACCTATGAAGAAAAAAAATGAATAAACCAAAAGCAAAAAGTTTTCCTCTTAGCTGATCTAATAGTAAAAAAGAGATCTGACTATATTGACTTCCAAGCACTCATTCGAAAAACCAAGCCCAAGCATAAAAGCAGTTGAATGGATGAAAACAACCAATCTCTTTGAACCAAAGCAAAATAAGCCTTTACCACTTTAAGATTTTGAATTTAACAGTCCATAACTCAATGGTGAATCTAGAAACACACACAGAAAAGAAAGCACTTGTAACTAAGATTTTAAATTGTAGGCATATCAAAACCCTACCTAGCACTACTTGTAGAAGGTTGGTGATAGAGATTTACTACTTGGGAACTACATTTTTTCCACTATAACATAGCGGTGGCACCGCCTGTTGACCACTGAGCATGCACGGTGGCGTCGCCTATTGTCTTCACTGAATGTGCGGTGACTCCTATAGATTTCAAAACAAAAAGGAAGTGAGAATAGAAAGTTAAGCATTAAACCACTGGCAACAAATCATGAAAATTGTAGTAAAATTAAGTATAGAAACCATATGTGTTTCAAATCTAAGTAGATATGGTTAAATTGAACAAAAATATCACTAGAAAACTAGTAGATTTGATCACTAAAAATTTAAAGTTTGGATTACAGACAAGAGTTTGAAAACCAAAGAAAGATCAGACGTGTTGAATTTCTTCCCGAATATGGTCGCCATATTTGTTGCTGGAAATTATCACCTCTTGCTGACAAGAGTTGTTTCCCTAGGTCTGAATGGTACAGATCTAGAACAAATGAGTGATAACAAGGATGGAAACTTCCCCTAAAGTTTGTAGATATATGGAATGAGTCCTTTTACTATCCTGTAGTATGATGTGGAACTCTTGTATGGTGTTATATCTCCATAGATGTACCTGTAATGAATACATCAAACAACAAGCAATATCAAAAGTACCAGAAAATGATCTAGAATTCTATATTAGTGACTAAGGAATCCAATAATAAAATGAATGATTATAACACAATAAACTTTATGGTAAAGGAACCATCTTTGTATTAAAGTGAACAAGAGAGATTACAACCATTTTCCTTAGTGTTGTGATGCTTTTTCACATGCCATGTATTGTCATCAAAGGCTCCAACTTGTCTCTTCTATGCTCACCTTAGATTTGGCCAGAACCTCAGTGGAACAAAATAAATTTTCTCTCACTTCCTATGGAGGATGAGCCAAGATTTATAATCCATGGGATGATAAAGATGGTTGAGGAAAAGGTGGATGAGGTGGAAAGGAGATCCTACTAAGGGTTATATCGAGTCTAGGTGGTCCGCAAGAGTAGGGATGAGGGTGCCACAAAGTCTTCCTTCAAAAATATTTGCGAATATTCTCTTTTTCTCTTTAAAACTTGAGCACCTCTTTTTCACTATGTAGACATATTGTTACCAAGGTGGAATCGCTTCTTGATCAAAGGGTAAAATTAGTGGTACCGCTTATTATAAAGAGACAATAGGTGTAACTGGAGAGGTAACATTTATTGCATAAAAGGGAGAGGCGGTGGTGGACTCAAATATGAAATTATGAGTCTTGGCCAAAGTCCAACTTCATCACTTGAGAAATTTGAGGCAATTTTTGGTGTTTGAGTTCTCATTACATGATGGCGACGAGAATTATGTGTAATAGAGGGAAGGGTCAGGAAAATACTTAGTAACTGTCAAACTATCTCTCCATCTGGTACCCTCAGAGTTAGATTCAAACTCCCCACACCCTATGCTAAGCAAAGGAAAATCCTTAGTCCTAAAACCACCCCGCAAAATAGTCAGGCCAACCCCAAGTTCTCACTCGGAAGGTAAAACGCCCTTACCCAACTCATTCGTCAGTATTGAAACCCCCCCCGAAGTATCAACCACCTCCACCAGATCTAGTGGAGCTTCCTCAACAAAAAGTACAATACACTCCCTAATAACACCATTTCCCACCACCACCTTAGAATCAACATAAATGGTTTCCTCATAGGCCCTTGACAGCCCATCCCCCACATGACATTGGTGACTCACCATAACCCCCTGTGATAAATTATCAATGGTATCGAAGTAAACCATCGCTAATTCAACATATACAGAGTATAATAAAGGGAAAAAATTACTGGTGTTTTGGGTGGACAGTGTCTGTGCATCTGCACTTATCATCATCTTTGTCTTCTGGGAATTCATCGAAGATCCACCATCCACCGGTCCAGCATCAGGAGTCACACAAGATCTACCACCACCAAATAGAAAATTTCAAGAATCCAACAAATGACTCGTATCCCGACAAAAAATGGTATCTGAATGCAACATGTAGGTAGTACAAACGTTGTTCCATAATCCGGCCACCACAATCGATATCTAGGAATTCCTCCAAACCCTCAAAAATGTCAATTTCCATGAGCACTTTCACCATTCATTTATTAAAGGCATGGAGGTGAGCCTAATAAAAAGTTATAAAATGCCCAAGGACATTACCAATCACTGACAAAGACTCCTTGGTCCAAAGCGGTAGTGGAAGATTCGACAACAAAACCCAAAGATGTCTCTTACGCATCTTCGACCTACAAGGATTAAATCCACTCCACCTCCTCCATAGCACCAACGACCCCTTATCAATCAACCACAGATCATTAAGAACCCTTATCTCATATGCTTCTTCAAGAAAAATAAAAACATACCACCCATTTGAGAGTCGGCTAACAGTGGGTGCATAATCCAACAAGGGTTTCCACATTCTAGCGATATAGACGAGCCAGCCCTCCTTTTCCATGACGCAATACTCCAAACGCCCAACTAGGGACCTAGCCCTAAGAGATGAGACCTTTTCCAGAAAATTGTCCTTATCAACAACAAAACACTTTCGTCTTTGTAAAGCTTTATTTGCCCGCGCTTTATGTCGATCACATTACCGACCTCCTAGAAACCCTTCCATAGTCAACCCACGCCCCGACAAGTAGCACAAGAAAACCCAAAACTACCCCCCAAACCACTTCCACAGTAAAAACCAAACTCCTCTCACAACTACCCCACCAAAACCCACCACCAAACCATAGTACCCTATAGTCTTCAGAAAAAAGAAAACAACCGAGAAAGTCAACTTGTCATCATCAAGAATAATGTAATCATCGCCCGCGTGAGGACCCAAAATGAATCCACCACCCGATACAACATACCAACCCCTGGTTTGGTATAAAGTAAAACTCCAAAAGACCCAGCAATAACCTACTTCCAAACCCTAGTCACCATCCCTAGATCATGTACGAGACTAGTGCTCCATCATTCCATACCCACCTCATCACAAAGAAAAAAGAGTCAGCTCACACACGAAAACTGAACCCTAGTCCTCCCCATCGCTCCTCACACCACACCCTTCTTGTCATGATATATAAATACAAAGTATTAATATTATTGTTTGGTAATTTTATATCCCTTGAATAGAATTAATGTGCGATAATCAAACTTGTATAAATTAAAATACCAAATTTTCTTTACCTTTTATAAAAAGCAATTGTGAATATCATTCACACAACTAAAAATGAAGGAAGTGCACATAGTAAAAGATATACTTGAAAATAAACATACATAGTATATGAAAATATATTATCAGAGCAAAAGAGAAGCTACAACTACATACATTGACATTTAAGGTTGTATGAATTCTTTTCTTTCACACAACTTGTGCTCTCAGTAATTTGTATAGACTTTTCACACTACGAGCTTGAGCTCTCCAACACTTACCCAAGAAAAAATCAGTTTGTTATACTGATACATTCACCTAAACATACAAAAATATAATATTGGCTTCTCTCAGAAGCAAGAGATTAATACTAAAGACACCAATTATTTTATGACTGAAATTCACCTAATAGCTTGACTTGGATAATACTACATGGCTAATAATAAGACACATACATAAAATGTACCCTCATGGACTCACTTTATGAACTCATTCGTAGAATGACTAAGCCCACAAAGACGTGATGACATCTGCTCATAATTAATATTTCCAATACTACCCCTTAATTAGGAGAACATAGAAACCATTAAACAAAAATTTAATCAACACATTTCAAAGCTAAGAGTTTGTGCAATACTAGCTTCATTGCCATTCACAATAAAAATTACTGCGCCTAAATATTCTAAAAAATAGTAACTCCTAAACAACTTCACAGATACTTTAATGAGCCCCTTGCCAATATTTTTTTGAAAATTTCTTCTAGTGGACCTTCTAACCTGCAAAATTCTAAACAAATTTCTTTGTTATTTACCAATTCTTCATTGAAATGATACCTAGTATCAATATGCTTTGTTCTTTTGTGGAATACATGATTCTTTGACAATGAAATGGATAAACTATTGTCATAGTATATTGGTGTAGGTTCGCTTTTATCCTATGACAAATATTTTAACATCCGTGCATCAAAATAGTCTGACTAGTAGCACTTGTAGCTGCGACATACTTATATTTTGTTGAAGAAAGTGTCACAATGGGATGTTTCTTTAATGTCCATGACACAACATCTATACCAAAATGAAAATGTAATAGCATGTATTTTAATTCTTGGACACATGCTACTATTTGTTTATTATTGTGGCACAAGGTGTTAGGATTATGGACTTGGACTTTTTTATTTTTATTATTATTATTTTTATTGTTTAATAAATAACTAGCTCAACATGGACAACTAACAAGAATGGGGGGCATATATTCCATATTTGAGGAGGTTGGAGACTAAGAATTGTTGGTCTCCCTAATATTACTTGTTGGACACTATTTTTGGTTGTTTTAGTTTATGGAGGTACTATTACACCCTCTTCACTAGTGTGCCTTCCTTGGCCTTGTTTTGGTGTCATTTGCAACTCCTCACGTGCTAATGTGTCATGGCTCATTTTTTTTAGCCAACACTCTTTGAAGTGTAACTCCCAACTTTTGATGGCCCCTTTTGCTATTCTGGGAATGTAATATCATGAAGGAGTAACTCCTCTATTTATTCAAGTTTTCTTGGGAGGAATTCAAGTCATCCTCTTGTGGTTTGAAAAACCCATTGTATTTGAGTTTCCTCTCTTGGGAATTCAAATGGCTATAGAAGGATTCCAATTGGCCTCTTTCCTTCTTATACTCTCTCTATGATATCTCTAGTGCAGTGGAATTCTCTATTATTTAGAAAATACATGCTCTCGAGTAGGAGATGCATGGTATTGCTGAAAATTGAAGGCCTTGTAATGAGGTTTCAATACCCTATAATGGGAATAGATGATTGATATATGTTTACACAATATGAGACCTTATACAGTTACTTCTCTTTGTTCGGATCTAACTCATAAAACCTGGGTGAGAGTGGTGATATACTAAAGGCCTGTGGAGCAAGCGGAGTCACAATTCACTAGGTAGAATAAATGGAAGAGAATGTTTAGATGGAGAAAGATGTAGTTGTGGTACTCTCATTTTGTTCATAAGGGAGAAACCATATGTTATGGTTCATATATTACCAATTATTTTTGGTTTGTGAGACATTTTCCATTTCATCCATAACGACATTTCCATTAAGGAATATTTTTTGTTTCATTTCAAATGGTTTCTATTTGATTGAGATATGACTATTTTTGAGTGGTGTTGTTTCTCATGTTGAGATGAGAACATCATACCTTTTTTAGAGTACATGTCCTATAGATCTATGGCCTCATCTTGGAGGCGACTGTCTTGTTTAAATATGCATGAGCATGGCATGTCTACAGGTGGGTGAAACGTTGTCCTGTTGAATCTAGGTACCCTCTTTAAAATATGAGTATTTTGTTATGAGATTATTTATTGGATTTGAAGAGTGATATGTGCTCAGGGATCTTATTTTTATCTATGTTGTATGGATGCAGGTTGAATCCAAGAGACTTGATTTTATCTTTGTTATAGATCAACTTCTAATGTATATGAAGTTTTAGATGATAGCTTATGAATCTGATTTTTGTTGTCGTTTACGTGGTTGTAGATGAAAGCCATGAAATCTGATGTTATTATTGTTTATATGGATGCAAATGGTATCCCTCATATCTAGTTTTGTTTAGCAATCAATAGAGCTCATTTTTAATATTTGTTAATATGGTTGATAATGGTAACTTGTATATATGTTTAATTATATTGTTTGTTGATGCTTTCATACCTTATTATATTAAAGTTTAAATGACTAATAGATTTGATATTTCATGTTTGAAAGCATGTTAATGGCTTGCTCATATCTGGATGCATTTCATGCATGCATCTATCTTGTATAACATGTGTATTGGTTGTATTCATGCATTTTATTTTAAAAGGTTGAATGTTTTATTTTAGTGGCTCTTTGGCATGTTGGCCTATCCTTAGTTACTTTTATTTCTCTATGAATTATCTTGATTCAACCTTCCCTGTAGGTTTCCGTGTGTCTTAGGCCTTCAATTCAGGACTAGGGACATCATCGAAAAGTATACCTAGACATGTTTTTCCTGTCATCTATGCTTCCTCCACTATCACTACAAGTATATCCAATAAGTCTGAAATTTTCTGAAGTAGAATACAAAATACAAAAATATTTTGTGCCACTCACATGCCTTAGAATTCTTTTACCTGCCTACCATTGAGATTCTTTTGGATACTCCACAAACCTTGAAATTATGCTTACCACATAAATAATATCGAGTATTGTGGATATTAAATACATAAGGCTTCGAACAAGCCTTTTGAATAGTGTGGGATCAACATCTGATACATCATTCTCCTTGCTTAACTTCAATCCAGTTATGACTGGTGTTGGGGAATCTTTTCAATTCAACATATTAAATCTTTTCAATTAGACTATGAAATCAATATACCATATTTGGATTGATGGAATTCAATGGGCCAAGAAGTATTTCATAAGTGCGAGATCAATAATTTTAAATTCATATTTGATCATTAATTTAAAATGATCTATGTTTAAATCACTAGTAAATATCATATCATCTACATACAAACAAAGAATTAACATATTACAATGTTTGTTGGCTTTGATGTGCAATGTTGTGTCACAATCACTTCTTTGAAATCCATTATGAAGGATATATGAGTCAATGCGACTGTACCAAGCTCTAGGAGCTTGCTTTAATAATTAAAGATCCTTTTTAAAAGTGTATACCTTATTCTATTGTCATAGAATCATATAACCTTGAGGTTATTCCACACATTTGTTCCTCTAAATAGTCATTTAGAAATGTTGACTTAGCATCCATTTCATAAATAGGCCATTTTTTTTGTGGAACAATGTCCAAAATTTATTTTACTGTGCCCATTTGTGCAACAAGTGCATTTTTTTCATTGAAATTTGTGGCAGGCTATTGTGTGAAGCCCCTTGCAACTATTGCACATTCCCATCGACATCTTGTTTTCTTTTATAAATCCATTTTATACTTATAACATCCTTGTCTTTAGGCACATCTACCAACTCCCATGTTTGGTTCTTTCCAGAGCATTCAATTTATTCATCCATGGCTTTCTCCCATACACCATTTTTAGGAGTTTCTTCAAAGGCTGGTGGAACATCTATTTTAGAAAAAATACAAAACTAAAAATGAATTTATTATATCAACATTATACAAATCATGCAAACATCTTGTTTTTCATGGAAATAAGCTTGTTAATGTCAGATTAGAAGATGTAGTACTACTTGGACTACTTGCTGGAGTTTGTTGCATTCTTGGTGTACTTAAAAGAGTAGCTTGTGATGCAGAAGGTGGCACAATAGTCTGTGTTGTTCCATGTGGTGCATTTCTTGGAGTGGAGGGTATGATAATTTGAATTATATGTGGTATATTAACCACTTCATCTATTTTATTCTTCTCTACATTTCCATCCCATCCTTCATTCTCCAAAAAATGAACACCCCGACTGATTATAATAATTTTGGTGATGGGATCATACAACTTGCATGCTTGTGTACCTTATGAACACCCAATGAATGTGTTTCTATCATTTTTTATCCAATGAATTTCTCAGCTCATCTAATATACGTGCATATGTGATACACCCAAAAACTTCTAAATCATAGACACTATGTTTCATACCTATCCAAGCCTCTTGAGGAACATTGTTCTTCACACTCTTCATTGGACACCTATTCATGATGTTTACAACAATGGATATTGCATCACCCCAGTATTCATTTGAAAATTGTTTGGCTACCAACATGTTTTGCAGTATTTCCACAATGGTTTGTTCTTCCTCTTTGCGACACCATTTTGTTAAGGTGTATAACATGTTGTAAATTTCTTGTGTATTCCATGAGGTTTACAAAAATTGAAGAAATATTTTGAAATATATTCACTTCCTTTGTCTATCCTTAAGGATTTTATGTAATAGCCAATTTTCTTCTCCAAAACCGCCTTAAACTGCTGAAAACATCCAAATGCATCATATTTATGTTTCAAGAAAGAAATCCATGTTTTTCTTATAAAATCATTAATGAATGTGAGGAAGCAATTGAAATCACATATAGAGGGTGTTTGTATTGGTCCACATATATCTGAATGCATAATCTCAAGTGGTACACAAGCTCTAATTGACTTGCCGATTGAAAATGATTTTCTGTGTTGTTTTCCAAAGATACAACCTTCACACATTCTTTCTGGTTTCTTAATCAATGTAAAACCTTTCAGCATATTTTTTATATGTAGTAGCTTCATCCCACAAAAATCTAAATGTCCAAATCTAAAATCAAGACTCATCTTGAACCTCTGATTGAAATGTTACTTGTATTTATGTACCATTTTACTTTTCTTCCTTGGAACATGGCTTGTCCGATTCTTTACATTCTTCTTTAAATGCAGTGCGAGAGTGCACATTATTTGTGTCTTGGGAAATCCTTCCCTTCAAATCAAGCCTTATTATTTAAGAGAAATAAATGGTTTCTTATCATCTGTGCCTTGCTATCAGTTGATTGTTTGGATTCCTATCCATAATCACACAATGATCATCTTCCATGTAGCCTTATATAGCCCTTTCACAACAATTTACCAAGACTCATTAAATGATGCTTTAGGCCTACAACATAATATACATCATGCATATTTTTCTACGTCTCCCTTTTTGTTAGAATATCAACATTGTCTTTTTCAAAAATAGTGACTTGGATATTGTTACCAAGTGTGCCATTAGAGAATGTCAACATTGTCTTTACCAAAAATAGTGACTTGGATATTGTTACCAAGTGTGCCATTAGTTTGAATTTATTTATACATACTAGAAAACAAATTTCTGGATTTCTTGTCATATGATTGGTACAACCTAAGTCTAAATACCATATATCGCATGGACTTTCTTGGAGAATAGTACATTCAAGTAGGGAAGTGCATTCCATAAACATTGTTTTAGTGGAAGTGTTGGTGTTGAATAATTTTTACCTTGCTTATTCTGGTCATCTTTTTTTTTTTTAACATTCATATCCATAATGCTAAAACTTCTTACAATAATGGCATCATATTCATGATTTGTCAAATCTCTGGCCACTTGCCTAACTGGGATTTTGATTTTGACCTCTACCGAAAAAATTTGCATTACTACAACTGGGTCGATCTCTAGAAAAACATTTTCGTCAGCCTCTATGGTTAAATCTCCCCCTTCCTCTCACATGGCTTATAGATGATTTTGTTGCAAATGCATTTTCCAATGATGTATGTGATTTGTTTAATATGTGTTCATGATTGTTGAGTGAGACTTGCAACTCACCAATAATGAATTAGGTGAAATATTTGGTTTCTTCAAAAATCACATGTAAAGGATCAAATTTAGGAGGAGGAATTATACTACCTTTCCAACAAGCTTCCTTTCATCAATGGTTTCTCCATGAGACTTAATTTGATTCCACCAAATTGAGTATAAACAGATTATATTAAATCTGAATCTTTCATCCACATATTTTCAAAATCTTCTCTAAGATTTAGTAATTTAAGGGTTTTTAACTTATCCCAACATTGGTAGGCAATTTGTAGTGTTTCCGATGACTCATTGCCTTGCTTTCCTACTGCTACTCTTTGTTGGAGTATGCTCTTATGCATACTCTTGAGGTTTTCCCAGCAATTTCATAGCATAATGGTCTTCCGTCGGGATATTATGTAGATTTTGCAGCAGCTTATCATCGTATTTATTTAAATGAGATTATGAGAATTTCATTGCACTTATTTCTCTGTGGGATTTTCTAATTTGGGTTAAGTCCGCCATGTTTTGAAATGAAATTTATTATGCCATTAGGCATTTTTCTCTGAAGAAGTTTGAAAAACAACTGAAGCTTTCATCGTCTATGCACCCAACCCGGCTCCTTCGCGTGTCCTATTGGCGATCCGGTGGTCCCCCGTGTGTGGTCTTCTCAATCCGTTGGTTACGTCGCATGTTTTAAGGTTCCGCCGCGTGTTTGATTTACCATTTATTGCCAAAGTATAAGGAAGCTTCATGTTGTTTCTTCACAAAAGCATTGAATCTGTGCACAAGCTCGCGGACTGAATCGTACCTCTTCCCATACCATTTATTTGATCAAATCCACGTTCTTCACGAAAGCATTAGATCTATGCAGAAGCTCACAAACTGAATCGTACCTCTTCCCATACCTGCACAAGATTGAAAGAAAAAACATTAAACTCTAACTTTGTAGTGACTGTTGACTGTTGAGTCTGTCAGAAGCACCCATTTCACCTGGAAGTTTCGGTTTTCATTGTTCATGGGCTTTGCCGTGAGTGTTGAATTTTTCAGAACTGCACTTGTCCGGTGGTTCTGGAGAGCTGTGGGCGATATTTGGAGAGCCCGTCCTGTGTGAAAGACCAATGTTTTTCCCTTGGTTTGGCATTTATTCTTGGTTTGGAGGTGGTTGAACATCTTGTCATGGCGACCACCCCTCCCTGCTGCATAAATGGGTTTGCACAGAGAAGTTGCGTGGGTTTGCACAGAGAAGTTGCAGGAATTCTGATTCAAAGAGCTAAAGAACTACAAAAACACAGGTACACAATTTCATTTCGAAACCCTTGAATAGCTTCGAATATTTTGTATCACTCTGCAATAGAAATTCATGCCTGCAGTTCGTTGTATGATAATCCCAAACACCCTGAATTTGCCTTGCCTTATTAAGGGTTTCATAAACCAGTAATTTATTACAGACAGATGGAAGGAAGGCATTGAGTGCTTACTCCCTCCCTCCCGGCATCGAGTGCTTGCTAAGGTTTAAGGACCGGATAGCATATATATTTAAGGACCTTACTGGGTGGGTAGTAGCTCTTTATCTACCAGAAGCATTTTGACAAAAGTGATAAGTTCCTTTACCACTATTCCTAGTGGTTCCTTCAGGAATTGTTCTTTAGCGCGTGAGTACGACTGACATTATTCTATTGAAAACACTATAATTATCACTCCAAGGTGATCTTGACCAAAAATTCCAAGGCCCTCGCTGCGGGGTCCTCACAACATTTTAACGCAACCATGTTTTGAGTAGAACAAGATTTGTAAACTGCGGGTCTGCTGGTTTGTTTGTGGGATTGACGGACTGTCAATGCCCCATCCAGGGTTAAAATCATGTTGTTCTCTGTCCCCCCATAAGGCACGAGTTACACAGGGATGAAAAATATCCTATCCTAAATAGAATTCTCAGGAAATTATGGTAGGGAAAATTTCCTTTCCAATTTTATGCTAATTAGACTACCCATGCAAATTGTCCCATTGTTAAATGTAGTTCATAATGCGCTGCTTTCCACATGCTATTGTTAGATATGTCATTTTACTATATAACAGTTCTAATATTTTCCATTATATTTCTCGAAGCCTCTTCTTTTAGATCTATTTG
The DNA here is from genome assembly GCA_001517045.1 of Pseudotsuga menziesii. Taxonomy (NCBI): domain Eukaryota; kingdom Viridiplantae; phylum Streptophyta; class Pinopsida; order Pinales; family Pinaceae; genus Pseudotsuga; species Pseudotsuga menziesii. The sequence goes on along the minus strand of LPNX010533019.1, from coordinate 102,010 downwards.
CGTGCTGGAACTTGTCATTTGTCCTTGACATAGTAGCTTAACAATCTCCTGCAAAAATATTTCAAGTCAATTCATAATTTGTTAATTTTTGGGTTTGGTGAAGTAGTGTATGGTTTCTTAACTTACAAAGATTGTCTAATTGCACTGAGAGAAGCTAAGTGCACTCTAGAGCCCAGGTGGAAGAGATGTACCATGCTTTTGGGTACGTAAACTAATAAAAACAAACAGGCAGGGTCAGACACATATTGTAAAAAGAAAAGAACATAAAAACTTGACCATTAATTATGATAATATAAAGAATATAGAACAAAGTAGCATACATCCCATCTTAATCCCATATCTTTAAAGTAGTGAGAGTATACACCTGTGCTTTAAATGATGAATCTATGCTTCTCTTTACCTGCAAAAATTGTAAGTGGCACTCTGTAAGTTTTTGATTATGTTCCTGTCTAGAAATAGGCTTTGCCAGATTTTGAATTTTCATAAATTGTTATAGAGGTTTCTATTTCTTTATATTCTTTTTATATGCAGGTTCTATAAGTTTTTGATTATGTTCCTGTCTAGAAATAGTCTTTCCAGATTTTGAGTTTTCATCAGTTGTTATAGGTGTTTCTATTTCTTTGTATTCTTATTATATGCAGGTACTTGCAAGTTAACCTTGCTCTTATTTTTCTTTTTTAATCTTGATGGTTTGATCAATACTGGTTTGTCACCAGTGTTAGACTAAGTAAATAATGTCATACATATTTCAATAAGCTTCATGAAGATTTTTAGAGTAGGTTCTGAACCACTTCAAGATTTGGCAAACCTCAATAGATTTATATGCGTGTTCCCAGTTTTTGCAATACATTTTATTTTTAAGATAATAAAATTTATTCAACACTGTATATTCATGTCTGAAGATTGATATCAACAAGATTTTGATGGTACAAACATGTCACTTTTTACATGTTATTGTGGAAATAATCTGCGTTTTAGTTCTAATTATTTTAATTGTTTTTAAATTTACAAACAGACTCACCCCGGAGAAGGTATGCTATGCTAATCTTTGTTGTTTTTACCTACATCAATTTTCACACTAGTGTAGAATAACATGTCCTTACTAGCTTATCTTTGGTGGGTGCACATTATCATAGAATTTTGTTTTTGTTGTTGCCAATTATTGATGAAGCTTGTATGCTTGGCATTTGACCCTTCAACAAAAAAATCTTATTATGATGCCATGAAAACCCCTCCTGGTTCTCGTTGTCTTCCATTCCACATTATCATCTTATTTGATCCCATTTACTACAGTGGATGAAGTGAGCATTCTTTATATTCTCTCCAACCTTTATTTCCACTGGTACCTTTTGCTATTATTGCAAGACCACTCTCCAATCCTCACAGCCAGTTGCTCCCATGCGTGGAGTACATCATGTGGCTAATGATCTTGAGCCTTGTGCCAAATAATGACTGTATCAATTGGGCCTTTGAGCAGATAATTGAAATGATACTGGAGAGTTACCAGCAACCCTGGAAGGGTGGGAGGTTTTACCATCCGTAAAAAGACACGCTTCCATTTGGATAAAAAGGGAGTATCCTGGAAACAAGTACTTTTTTAAGAAGTGCTTTAACAAAGATGATACTTCAAGGGCTTCACTGCAAAGATCAGACTAAGGTGGCAAGTATGAGCAGTATCTATTCCACCAAATCACCAGGGACTTGCACCCAGTCCATCCCTTTGAACTCATGTAGTAGGTGGGCCAAAACACAGCAAGAATGCAACCCTTGTGGACGGTTAAACACCCCATCAACCTTAAACCAATAACCCATCATGTAAATAAGTTCTCTCAAAAATCTGGTTGAAACACCGCTTAAGGTTTAATTTCTCACCATTTTGCAAAACCCATTACTAGGAATTCCTCAAAAGGAAAATCCCAAAAATTAGACATTGACAGCTTGAGAGGCAATCTTAGGCCATGCATAAATTACTAATCTCCACTAAATTTCTCCTTATCACAAACTCTAACAGGGTGCCGTGCCCCACATTTCATGGTGGTGTCCCAACTATAACCATTTTTTAGCTCGAATGTTTTTTTGCATATGAGATGCCAACTTTCTTTTAGTACACTGTTGGAAGACATGCATTCTCTATTGCTAGGCTTCTGCGGTGCATGTTTATAATATCAATATTCGGAAAAGCCGCAGATATCATTTTAAATATCGACGTTTCGGGTCCACAACAGGACTCATCATCAGGATGGTGTGATGTGAAGAAGAGTAGGCGATCTCAATCTTGGTTATTAATACTTAATTGCAGAGGGTCATATGCAAAACCTTACCAAAACTTTTGCATATGACTCTCTGCAATTAAGTATTAATAACCAAGACTGAGATCGCCTACTCTTCTTCACATCACACCATCCTGATGATGAGTCCTGTTGTGGACCCGAAACGTCGATATTTAAAATGATATCTGCGGCTATTCCGAATACTGATATTATGCATTCTCTAATCTGTGTGCCGCATGCCATATTTTCTTGCTGCTCGAGCACAGTGATCCACTTAGAGATGAGTGCATTAGTTTTGGCTGTTGCATATTTGTTTGTTGAACAACAAAATTGCGTCAGGGAAAGCGCTGTTGTTGAAATGTGGAAGTGATGAGCCTTCTGGCCTTCTCACATAATACTGGGGCTTTTAATTATAAGCAGAACAAAGTTTAAATATTCCTAGGCTTTTTCTAGGATAATAAGCAAAACGGAATTTTAAGTGTTTTAAGACTTTTGATATTCATTTTGTCTGCAGAATATAAAGAAACCTGAATGCCCATGTTTGAACTGCTTAGGACTCTTTAGAATGTAACTAACGATTTGTACAGATGAAGCGTAGTGCTTGCTTTTGAAACAGTGCCAAAGGAATAAATATTTTAAACCTGTTGTTGTAAATAATTTGTGTCAAGAATAAACTTGGGCCTGTTTTACAAAAGTTAAAGATTTCCTAATAGTTGTATTAATGTTTGGAAACTCATTGATAGCTACCAAAGAGGTGTTATAAATGGTATTTAATGTTTGAAAATTTGACTACAGTTGCTGGAAGTGATTCTCATTTCTTACAGCTTCACTTGATTGTACTTTTTTAGGATTACGATTTAAGGTATTCTGAGAAGTTCAAAAGAGGATTGAGATCCTGTTACCTATTAGGCTATTTGGGACATAGGTCAAGTTGTAGTGCTTTATTTTTTTTCTTGTATCAGTAGCATTTACATAGGGTGAAAGTGGAATTATTCAATGGATACACTATGGAAGTGAATACAAAAAAATGGAATGAGAAGGATCTATAGGCTTTGGAAGATAAGCATTTTAGTTTTTAGGGTGTTCGATGTAACCTTCTTGTAGGGGATTTCCATGCTACTGTTTCCACACATTTGAGAAATGTATGTTTCCCCGAGAAACCAGGTTGTTTATTATCATTGCACACTGCATTTGAGTACCATGATTCCATTTTTGTTTCCCTCATTGGAGCTCACTTTGGATTACTATTGAATGCTATGTTTCACTGGGAGACATTCTTGACATCCCTGCATCTCTTCTTCTTCTTTTACTGATGGAACTCACTTACTTTTAAAGCCTCCACGCCCTCCCAAAGCCCCAAATTTTCAATTTTCAATTGAAAAGCAAGGGTAGCAACAAGTGAGGACTTTCCACTTTTAGGATAAATTTTCAGCTTAGAGCAATAGAGTTTTAGCTTGGATCAATGGAGAGAGCTAATTGTGGATGAGTGCATGTTTGTTTGTTGAAGTTTTTTCTTCAAAATTGAAGTTTTCACTTCTTATTTCCAACCATCAAACCCCATTCAGGAAACATTACAGCTCTATCAAAAACTAAACGAGTCACTCAAGTTTCAATAGTGAAATAAGGGGCAGTTAAATGGAAGAAACGTGAAGTGGGAGTGCAATTGAAGTGGGTTTGGAAACTGTTGAAAAATATACAGTTGGGCATTTGAATAGCTGGCAGTTTTACTTTGATTTGTTTGTGACTAAATGTACTTGTTCATAATCTGTGGGAAGCTGAATGTTTTATCAATCCCATAGTTGTTTAATATTTATGTGTGTTTATGGTGCATAGTAAAGGCACTGCTACAAAGTGTACTTGTGTGTATTTTTCCTTTGTCTCTCTAGGTGCTATTGTTGCAATCTTTCTCATTCATGAACATGATGTTAGAGCTTGTACAGGCATGAATTCTCTCACTAGAGGGGTCCATCGTCATGGGATTTTTCTGGAGTGTAATCCTTAGTCCGTGAGAGTAGATTTCTGTTTATTAGAGTTGTGCTCATCCAGTTTGATTTGCTGCTTGATGGGTTATTTAACCTATGTGGGGATTGAAGCATGTGTTGGTCAAGTTTCACTGTTTTTTTGCATATGAGATGCCAACTTTCTTTTAGTAAAGTTTTGGAAGACATGCATTCTCTGATCTGTGTGCTGCATGCCATATCTTCTTGCTGCTCGAGAATAGTGATCCACTTAGAGAGGATTGCATTAGTCTTGGCTATTGCATATTTGTTTGTTGAACAACAAAATTGGATCAGGGAAAGCGCTGCTGTTGAAATGTGGAAGTGATGAGCCTTCTGGCCTTCTCACATAATACTGGGGATTTTAATTATAAGCAAAACAAAGTTTAAATATTCCTAGGCTTTTTCTAGGATAATAAGCAAAACATAATTTTAAGTGTTTTAAGACTTTGATATTCATTTTTTGTCTGCAGAATATAAAGAAACCTGAATGCCCATGTTTGAACTGCTTAGGACTCTTTAGAATGTAAGTAATTATTTGTAAAGATGAAGAGTAGTGCTTGCTTTTGAAACAGTGCCAAAGGAATAAATATTTTAATCCTGTTGTTGTAAACAATTTGCGTCAAGAATAAAATTGGGCCTCTTTTACAAAAGTTAAAGATTTCCTAATAGTTGTATTAATGTTTGGAAACTCATTGATAGCTACCAAAGAGGTGTTATAAAGGGTATTTAATGTTTGAAAATTTGACTACAGCTGCTGGAAGTGATTCTAATTTCTTACAGCTTCACCTGATTCTACTTTTTTAGGATTGTGGTTTAACGTATTCTGAGAAGTTCAAAAGAGGATTGAGATCCTATTACCAATTAGGCTATTTGGGACATAGGTCAAGTTGTAGTGCTTTATTTTTTTTCTTGTATCAGTAGCATTTACATAGGGTGAAAGTGGAATTACTCAATGGATACACTATGGAAGTGAATACAAAACAATGGAATGAGAAGGATCTATAGGCTTTGGAAGATACGCATTTTAGTGTTTAGGGTGTTGGATGTAACCTTCTTGTAGGGGATTGCCATGGTGCTGTTTTTTTTAGTCTGTTTGCAATTGCTGTTAGTTTTTACATAGATTGCTCATCCATTGTTCTCCTTTGGCACACGTAGCAGATACACTATGGTACACTTAGCAAATCCATTGTAGCACTAAGCTATTAGGACAGTTATGATGAGGGTGCATGAGATTAGCTTTGTAGACAACAGCGTGGTAGAGGTGTGTGCATGCTATGAATGTGCAGGCTCTTTCGTTGGCCCCAGGGCATGGGGAATTTTCTAGATCTTTAGATTGTATGATCATTGATCATGGCATATTTAATTTATTTTGGCTTGTGCCGGGCTTTGCCCATTCACTCTCTTTATGAGGCACAAGCATTCAGTTTGAATGAATGGTTCTTTTGCTGTCATGGATGTCCCTATCATCCTTCTTGTTATGCTCCTAATTCATATGTTTCTTGGTCTCTCATGAATTGTTTCAAATAGATTTTCAAACCTGGGGCTTGTCTTGCGGGTTTTCCTTTCTTTGTTCCCCTGCATTTCCTGCAAGCTTGGTTCTTCATTTTCGATGATCCAAGACCACCTTATAATATGATGTTCTGTTCGAAGAGAAGATTGAATATCTGGAATATAACACATTATTCTGGGGTTTTGAATTATTATAAGGTATACGAGAATGGATTTTTGGTGGTCAGGCCAGCTATGGTGCCCAATTCTTTTAATGGCAATTTTGTGGAAATTGATGGATGGCCTACAGAGGGTACAAATTCCAATAGAAATGAAATAGCATACCTGTGTTTTTTTTAGTTCTTTTGGCTCTTTGAATCAGAATTCCTGTAACTAGAAACAATGTACCTTCTCTGTGCAAACCCACACAAGATAAATTTGACCAATAAATGCCATTTATGTAGCAGGGAGGGGGGATCGCCATGACAAGATGTTCACAAGCTTATTTTATGTGATTAAAAACATTTTATTATGTTATCATTATAAATAGCCAACAAGCTCTTAACCTAGGATAATAGATGCACCAGCACCAAATTAGAGCTTCTGCCTATTTGGTCACTTTTTCGGTTGCCATTCATTTGGGGATCTCTCTGTTATCTGGATTTGGGGATTCACAAGTTATCATCTCTTGGGTGAAGAGTACTATGTCATTGAACACCCCACTTCTTAGTCATTGGTGTGATGACATTCTTTCTCTAATGTATCATGTCCCTTTAGTGACCATCCATCATATCTACCACGAGCATAACTAGCAGGATGATGGTCTCTCCAAACAGGCTCTTTCGTTGGCCCTAGGGCATGGGGAATTTTATGGATCTTTAGATTGTATGCTCATTGATCATGGGATATTTCAGTTGTTTTTGCTTGTGTCGGGATTTTCCATTTCACTCTCTTTTTGAGGCACAAGCATTCGGTTTGAATGAATGGTTCTTTTGCTGTCATGGATGTGCCTATAAGCCTTCTTGTTATGCTCCTGATTCATATGTTTCTTGGTTTCTCATGAACTGCTTCAGCTATATTTCCTGACCTGTTGCTACAGGAATGATGCTACAAGTATTCCCTTGCCACGCTTTATGCTTTTTTGTCCCTGTTTTGGTTGGGCGGCTGGAAATCTCTGACTTTACAGCTATCAGAGAGATCCCCAAATGTATCTGCTTTTAGTATTATTCCAATTTAGTATTATGATTATTGTCTTATATTGCAGGTATTAGATCAAGAAGCATGACAATAATAGTTTCCTCTATTTGAACTAATTATATAATTTCTATTCACTTTTTTGAATAACACATGATAGTCAAGCTTTTGAATAACACATAATTATACACTGATGACACACAAGGAAAACAATTACCTGCATTCAAACAGAGAAGATAGTCAAGCCCTTTGTTCACTTGCGCATCACATCGTTGGTTTGAATCTCCTCCCTATACACTGATGGAAAAGAATGCAAACCTAGATATGGAAGATTAGAGGACAAATAGACTGTGTTGCATCAGAAAAGTATAAAGAGGGGTGTATTGAAGCGACGCAATTTGGACTCAATAAAACACAGAATCAAGATCGTAATGAGACAGTCAATTGACCAAAAGGGATATGTCGAGAATGCCCAAAAGTGTCCAATAAATTCCTTGCTAGATCATGCCTCTAATACACTTTAAGAATTTACAACCTAAATTTCCATAGTTCCATTGCATGTTTTTTTCTCACATTATATTAAAAAAAAGTATATATATGCCACTATTCTACATTCTACTCTTCTGCCTGCTACAGTTTCATTGTACATTTCGCATCCTTGTATGTCACTTGTGCAATAGTATATATATCTACATATATGTATATATACACAAAACAAAAAGAATCATATACTTACAAGTTTGTTTCCTCTTGCTCTCAGTGTTTTCCCCGCGTAATGGAGGCACCCTTGACAGAAAATACGATATATTCTTTGTTGTCTTGTGCTGTACATCTTCAACCACTTCTGTAGGTTTTTTCACTCCAGCCATTTGGACCAACAAATGCAACTACTCCACGATTCCGAATTACTATCTTAGATGGTAGCAACACGCACCAGACTTTGATCCCAACTACCTTCAACTCCCTCAGATCAAATAGAGAACTCCAAGAAGGCTCTGTCATCAAGCTCATCAAGTGCACCTGCACTGTCGTCCATAATAACACGTACTTTTATGTCCACTGTTTTAAGCCCGCTCTTAGGTAGCTTAGCTTCTACATTTTTACCTACCACCAACATCATCAATTTTGTAATACCTTTACTAATTCTTTCCTTTTTCTCCTACAGAACTATTACAATACTTGATCTTGAATTGGTCCACTGCAAGCTTGCCCTTGTTGGGAGCCCTATTCCTCTTTTACTACCGACTAGCTTTGGCATTCCAATTGGTTCATCAACTAGCGAATCCAGCCACCCGATAGAAGAAAGCGATGTGCACTCATCCCAAGCATCAAATACACCAATACCCATGCCAACAACTATAATTCCATTCAAAGCACTTAATCCCAACTATAAAAAATGGTGCATCCAAGGTCATGTGCTTGCCAAGACACCCATCCATGAATACACCAACCAACGTGGCCCAGGGAAACTATTTGGCTTTGACCTTATTGATTGTTCTAGAGAAGAGATCCATGTCTCTGCCTTTAACAACTTTGTTGACACCTTCTATTCCGTTGTTGAAATCGGGACAGTGTACACTATCTCGAATGGCACAATCAAAATAAGTAACCCTTCATATAACCATTTGAACAACCATCTTGAGATTGTCCTTTCATCTACGTCAACCATCCACCCTTGCCTCGATGCATTCCCCTCCATTCCTTTACATTCCTTCCACTTTAAAACAATCAATTACCTCCAAAGTTTACCTTCAAATTCCATGGTTGACCTAATTGGCCTTGTTAGCTCTGTCTCGCCTACATCTACGATTCTGAAAAAAGACGGTTCTGAAACAAGTAGGAGAACCGTTTTCCTCAGAGACACATCCTGTTTTAGCATTAATGTCACACTTTGGGGTCATCATTGCCACACAGAGGGTTCACATGTCGCTTCACTATACTCCTTCGACCCACCACCTGTACTTGCAATAAAGGGTGGTCGTCTTACAGATTACAATGGTAAAACAATTGGAAGTGCTCCCAGTAGTACCATCCTTATCAATCCAGATATTGAGGCAACCCATCACCTTCATAAATGGTACACTGATCATGGATTTCGTGCTGCGTTTCCATCCTTGAGCTGCAAATACATAGGCTCTATGTCTCGAACACACCCATCTAAAACAATTTCTGCGTTGCAAAGCATGCAACCCTCTAATAAGACCATATGGTTCTGTTGCTACTGCAACTGCCCTCCCCAAATTTATTATTATTTAAATTATGGGCCCCTCCTCATATTTTTTCCTGGTTGGATCATTAAATTGCTTGAGTCTCTCAGACATATCCTCTTTTTGTTTTACTTTGAACATTGGATGTTAGCAGGTTATTCATGCTATGTTCATTTTCAGTTAAGTCGTGGATTTATGGTCGTAAAGAAGTAGAAGTAAAATTTTGTTCTTCAGGGCAGCCTTTGCGAAGAAAACGACTTTGGTTGTTAACGCTGCTCAAACCTTTGGGTTTTCCCATAATCGGGCCTCATTTTTCTGCTGGGTCGAAAACTGTAAAGTCTTAACCTCTCCGCCATTGCGGCTCCAAGATCTTTTCTTCGTCCGAAGTCTGAACCCACCCGACGCCCGATCCATTTTAGCCTTCGATCGCTTGCCCGTAGCCTCTCCTCCTCCGCCATTGCAGCTGGGTGATCTCTTTCGCTCCTGATCTGAGTTTCTTCCTACGACCGACTAAGTTTCCCATCCGCTCCGCGTATCCTCTAATTTCCCTCTTCCGCCATTGCGGCTCCTAGAGTCTTCCGGTTTCCGAAACTACAAACCGTCCGACGTCTGATTTATGGCATATCCCGCCCGCGTTTTGCTTGGCTGCGAATTAAGCCTCGCCCAACGTTATGGCTGGTAGATCCTTCTGGCCCCCGGGATCACTTCCTTCTTACCGCCGACTTGTTTTTCCCGCCGGTGACCATATGATATTTTGGCAGGCCCGAATGTGGTGCACCCAGCCGTTTCCTTATAAGATGGTGGTTAAATGATAATGTTTTCTATTGAACCATGCTCGTGAATTGATTGTAGACAGTTTATAGGAGACCGGTCAATCCACCACGATAAGAAGAAAGATTAACCCGCTTGGCGGAGGTATGACTGAAATGAGGCAGGTGGAGGATGAAAAGGCATGATCCCAGAAACTGATCGGTTACCAAGTGTTTCCTGATCGCCTACTCACAAAAGATCGGAATATGAAGCATTGAAGAAACTGATAGATGACGCGTCAGGGGAGGAAAACGAAGCACTCAGTAGTTGTAGTTTAAATATTTGAAAGTAATAAGAAGAAAGGGATTTTTCCCCTCGGAAATTTTGTAAATGTTTGCTTGTAAGAGGAACTACTTCGTTTTGCTAAGGAAACTGCAATTTTTTGCCTGTTGGAGAGAGTAAAAAGTGGAATGTATCAATGCAACGCAATGAATAATGTTGAAGAGGAACTACTTCGTTTTCAGCTATGTTTCATTTACTGTAAGAGTATTTAATGTTATGAACCTATGTTCTTGTTGAATGTTCTTCAGTAGTTTCTGGGATATTGATTTCACTGTGAGCAATGAATGTTATTATAAAATGATCGGCTATCTGGTTATTTGAATATCTTGAAGTGTTCATGTGTCTTGAAGGAAATATCAACTACCTGTGATTCTTCATAATGCATGTGCAAAATGTATTGCTCACCCAAAATGATGACCTTGCTCCCTAGGGATAGTTAAGATAGTTAGTTGTTGCTTTTATATCTAATTTGGCTGCTTGTGAGCATAAGACGATAGGTAACAACCTGCGCATCACATTGTGACCGCTCCCTGCACCTTGTTCACCTTGCATTTAGTTAGGCACTTGCATCTCATTTCTTAAAGTCAAAATACAAAACCTCGGTGTGTCGGGCCGCAACTGGTAAAGCCTTTGTTTTGTTTCTTGACCCGCGGTAGCTGGACCGCAAACCGAATGGATTCCCTATTCCAAACAGTCAATGGGCTAGTTGGGAACGTTGATTGGGGAGAATCCCTTACTGTTGCCTCCTATGAATTTCCAGGCCTCAATAGTTTTGGCGCTAGAAGGAAGGCTGCCAGTGCATGGCTGGCTGAGGAAACCCGTTTTACCAAGATTATTCCGCTGGTTACAGTTCTGAAAGTAGTGGACCACATAATCCAATTCCGGAAGAATAAAACAGGGAACATCTATATCATGTTCGCAACGAAATTGTTAACGACCTGAGAAGACATACCCGTGCTTATGTAAAGAAGATTGGAGGGTTGCCGATTATCCACGAGTTGCCTAGAAGAGAGTACAAGAGGAAAGACCGTCCTATAGTAGAAGATTCACTGTTGGTTGCAGACTGGGAAGAACTTGTGGAAACTACCTTACAGGAAGTTGAATTTCCTTTGAACCAAGTAGGCCCAGACACCCCTCACAGCTCTCCTGTTCACACCCTTGTTGGTTCACCTCCTCACACTCTGGTTGGTTCCCCTCCGCACTCTCCGCCTCAACTCATGGCCGGCATTAACGCAAATCAACCTCCACCTAATCCACGAAATCCACCGCCAGCTTGGAAAGCCAGGTCACCTCTAAATATGACCCCGCCTTTGCATGACCTACCTCAAGCCTTTGAGAAGTTAGTCCCTAAATTTGACCCCAATGAGAAGATCCTAGTGGATGATCATCTACAAAGTTTCTACTTGGCAATAGGAGGTATGAGGGCTGGGGAACATGAAGATGTGGTGTGTAGACTATTTCCACATACCCTCAAAGGAGTTGCGGCCTCATGGTATTTTGGTTTGCCTGCCAACTCTATCCCAGACTAGGATACCTTCGAAAGAATGTTCAGGAGCAAGTATGCAGTCCAAAAGACTCACGCTGCCCTCATGAAAGGACTGTGTGCATTAAAGAAAGAAAAAAAAGAAAAAGTGCACAGTTTCACACAAAGGTTTGCAACATATCTTAAAAATTTCTCTTAAACAGATAAGCCTTCAGACAAAGTACTGATTGAATACTATACTTCAGCTCTGGGTCCTGATCTGGCCATGTTTGCGAAAGGTAGGGCCAAGCCTACTTTGACAGAAACCTATGAAGAAGCAGAAGTGGTGGAGGCTGAAAGACAGAGTATTGAAGATTACCCCGAACAATGAGGAGAGAGAAGGAAAAATTTATTTTTCA
>LPNX010533019.1:9517-89510 GCA_001517045.1 Pseudotsuga menziesii | reverse complement strand
AAAACACAAAGATGTCAGGGAGGCTAACGTGACAACCAGAAGTCAAGGGACGATTAGTGATGACAGTCTCTTACTCCCAAAGATCAGAAGGCTGCAAAGAAACAACAAGAAGAAATTTCAAGATAAATCCTTGACTGATAAGATTCCAAAATTCACTATTACCAGTCAGAGTCCTGAGCAGAATAGAATATTGCCCAAGCCAAATGAAGAGAAGGTGAGTGCTGATAAATCTTTGTCCATTAAACAGCAGCTTGAATATGACATTGTCGAAGATTTAAAAAAGATAAAGGCAAACGTCCCACTGTTTGAAATGTGCAAAGTACCTCAGCAAAAGGAAAAGCTGTTGAAAGCACTAGAAACATCAGAAGAGGAGCGACCTGCTGTCAATCAACCTCTGGACGAAGAGGAAATCGGAGAAGCTAGCACTGGAGGTAATTCTAAAACTAAACAGCCACCTTTCCTCCTGACATTTGAAATTTTTAATCATAACGTTCACAATTGTCTAGTAGACTCAGGGGCGTCAATTAATGTTATGCCCGTATCCGTATGTAAGAAAATCAACGGGCAGTTTAAGCCAACCACGTGGAGGGTGGTGCAATTGGACAGGACAGACGTTAAGGTAATTGGTGAAATGGAGGACATTCTAATTCGTTTGGCATCAAATGACAAAGTATGCCAAGTTATCAACATCGTGGTGGCTGATATACCAGACGCTTATGGCCTGGTCCTGAGCAAAGATTGGTCAGCTAAATTGAATGGATATTTCACCTCAGATTGGTCACACCTGTGGTTGCTGTAAAAAGGAAGCCCCAATCAGATTAAGGTTTTCAGGGAGCCTCACATGAAGTACAATGTTACCCAACTGGACGAGAAGAATATACCAGTCGAACCTGTGTTGGGAAAATACTTTCTCGAACTGGAACCAGGGAACTATTAAGTGGAAGAGGCCAGCGACATATCTAACACCCAGCTTGAACCCCTTCGTTTCTCGTAGGCTGATGAGTTTGATTGTAAAATAGTAGATTTAGCAGTAGAAGTAGATTCTTTTTCAGTAGATAATGTTTTTTGGAATTTATTTTTTGATGGATCTAAAATATTAGAAGGGTCAGGGGCCGGCTACGTCCTCATTGATCCACACAAAAAAAGCACTTCTTGTCCTATAGATTAGAGTTTGAGTGTACTAACAATACGGCTGAGTATGAAGCACTACTGCAGGGACTCAAGAAATAGATTGAGCTAAAGTTTAGTAATTTAAAAGTTTTTGGGGATTTAGAAATAGTTGTAAAGCAAATAAGAAATCAAATACATTGTGTTTCCCCCCATTTGAAAGCTTACCAAAGTGAGGTATGGGATTTGCTTAAATGTTTTCATGCATTCAATATTGTTTCAATCCCAAGAATAAAAAACGTGGCCACTGATCTTTTGGCCACATCAGCTGCCCGGCTGGTTCCCACTAATAACAAATGCTCTATTGAATTACTTTTCAGGCCATCAATACCCGACATGATCACCAATTTGCGAGTATTTCACGATGATCAACAAATAATCGAATGCTTGACTAATGATGAGACCTTTAAAGGGGCCATTATCGACGATGAGGAACATCAGGCTGAGATGAAATATGACAATTTCATTCCCAAAGGGGTCAGAACGTTAGAAAATATGTTTGACTTGAACGAAAAGTTTAGAAGACCCGCTAATGTGAAGACGCACAGTTCAACTCTACAGTTTGAACTGGTAAACTTGGGGACTGAGACGGATCCTAAGTTCATGAACCTCGGAAAATGCTGTTCACCTGCCGAAAGGGATAGGTTTGTCAGTTTGTTCAAGTAGTACAGAGATGTCTTTACCTGGACATATGCAGATTTGAAGACCTACGACACCAGCATTATCAAGCATATCATCCCTATTAGAGTAGGTGTCAAACCATATCAGCAGCCGTTAAGGAAGATGCACCCCAAGTTGGAGCCACTGATTCAAAGCGAGGTGAAAAAACTGCTGGACGCTAGGATTATTTTTAAAGTCCGACAGTTAGAGTGGGTGTCAAATTTGGTGCCGGCCAGGAAAAAGTCGGGAGAAATCAGACTATGCGTGGACTTCAGAAACTTAAATCGCGCCTCAGACAAAGACAACTATCCGGTGCCTCCCATGGAGCAATTTCTACAGATGGTTTCGGGTTCTGAATTGTTTCATTTGTTAGACGGATTCTTTGGCTACAACCAAGTGTTAGTGGCCGAGGAAGATAGATTGAAGACAACGTTTAGAACTAAATGGGGAACTTTCGCATATAGAAGAATGCCTTTTGGACTGATTAATGCTGGCACGAAATTTCAGAGAGCCATGGACATAGCTTTCTGTGGACTGATTGGACGAAGTGTGGTGGTCTACCTTGATGATATCACAATATTTTCGAAGAAAAGAGGGGAGCATGCATTCCACCTGAAGCAAATTTTCAAGCGTTGTCGGAAGTATGGCATTTCCCTCAATCCTAAGAAGTGCGTATTCACGGTCACAGAAGGCAAATTGCTGGGGCATATAGTTTCAAAGAGAGGTATATCTATAGACCCAGAAAGAATCAAGGCCATTGAACAAATCCCTATGCCCCATAATAAAAAAGGAATGCAATCCTTCATGGGGACAATAAATTCCGTACGAAGGTTTGTGCCCGATTTTGCTCAGACTGTCAAGCCACTGCAGCAGATGGTCAAGCAAAATGCACAGTTCAAGTGGACTGAAACTACAACTTTCAACAAAATCAAGACTGATGTTGCCCATGCGCCCTCCCTGAAAAGTCCAGACTTTGATAAAGACTTCATTATGTACACATTTGCATCCGATGATTCATTGGCAGCCATGCTTACGCAAAAGGAGGACGGGGGCGATGAATTCCCAATCTCTTTCATGAGCACTGGGCTTCAACGTGCTGAATTAAACTACCCAGCCATTGATAAGCAGGCTTACGCAGTATTTAAGGCAGTAAAGATTTTTAGGCCTTATATATTAAAAAATCGGACCAAGGTAATAGTCCCTTACCCAGCGGTAAGATCTCTTCTCGTTCAGAAAGAGTTGGGAGAAAGAAGGGGCAACTTGGTAACAGCCCTTCAAGAATATGACCTTGAATTCAAACCAGATACTATAGTGAAAGGTCAAGGGCTATGCAAATTGATGACTGGAAGTAGAAACAACGAAGAAAAAGCCTAGGAGGAGGAAGCCTAATTGCATGTAATGGATGTATGCCCTCTGTTTACAGCTCCTGAGTCCTGGTATAGGGACCTTGTGCATTACTTACAGTCGGGGATATTACCAGAACATTGGAATTCGAAACAATGAAGAGATCTGCATCTCAAATCAACCTCCTATCATCTTGTTGAAGGAGTGTTATTCAGAAAGAATTATGACGGGATTCTTCTTAGGTGTTTAGAAAAGGAAGATGCAAAGAAAGTAATGACAGAATTACATGACGGTCCGGCTGGGGGACATTATTCCAGCGACACTACAGCCCACAAAATCCTTAGAGCCGGTTACTATTGGCCTACACTCTTCAAGGACGCACATGCACATGTCAGGAAATGTGATATTTTCCAAAGGTGTGGTGGAAGACAGCCCAAAGTAGCCGCACCCCTAAAGCCTGTTATGATCACAGAACCATTTGAACAATGGGGGTTGGACATTATCGTGGAAATAAAACCAAATTATTCCCTCCTGCACAAGTACATTCTTACTGTGACTGATTATTTCACCTGCTGGGTCGAAGCCATCCCATTGTGCAAGATCAACGAGGACGAAGTCATCAGCTTCCTATAAGATCATATCATGACCAGGTTTGGAGTTCCAATTTTAGTAGTTTTTGATAATGCTAAATAATTTTCATCAATTAAATTGACTGCATTTGCTCATGATAAAGGGATAAAATTACATTATTCTGCTAACTACTATCCGCAAGGGAATGGCCTGGATGAATCCTCCAATAAAAACCTCATTAGAATCCTGAAGAAGACCGTAATAGAGAACCAGCGAAGTTGGCACTCAGCCTTACCCAATGCCGTGTGGGATGACAGAGTCACCCCCAAGTCTGCAATAGGAGTGTCACCCGATACCCTTGTGTACGGTAAAGAAGCTATCCTACCTCCCAATCTCATGCTACCAGCTTCCATACTAGCCCAAGAGTCTAGGGGGTCAGAGGATGAAGTCCTACAAATGAGAATATATAATCTCCTGAAAGTAGAAGAGGCCAGATCCAAGGCTAGAGAACGTTTTAAACAACAGCAAGAGTCAGTTAAGAGATGGTTTGACAAGCATAAAGTTGGGAAAAAAGACTTTGAAGTAGGAGACTTAGTCCTCAAATGGGACCACCCCCATGATGACAAAGGAAAGCATACCAAATTCCAGCAGTTATGGGTAGGTCCCTTTCAGATTGTAGCCAAACTTGGCCCTGCTACTTATAAGCTGCAAGATTTATAGGGATGGGAGGAGAACTTGCCAGTTAATGGTTTGGTTCTCAAGCCTTACTTTTCTTAAGTGTCTTTGATTTTTTCTGCCTTGTATATAAATAAGCTGTAGAGTTGTTTTCAAGTCATGCTTTCATTTTATTTAATTTTAGTTTTGATTTTCAATAAGGGGAACGAACTTGCGGTTGTCTGGAGGAAATTAAGGTTTTTGGGAATAGCAAACACGTTGAGTGTCAGCCTATGTGTTGCTAAAAGAGTTCTTTCAGCCAAACAGTTTCTCGAATAAAATGTTGTATGCATTGAAGTCCCGCTTAACCCCTGTGAATTAAACTGGATTCGAGGAGTCTGGAGTACTATGTCGGGGTTCCATCCATATCACACTTGAAATGTCTAAGGAGCAACAGTAAAGGACCCATGAAAAGAAGCAGGGTGAACAGTATATTAAATAAAAATGATCCCACGCCAAGAGAAGAATGCCAAAAGACGAATAAAGAGTCAAGACTTCTATAAAAGCATCATAAATCAAAGCAAGTGCTGAATCATAAGTACTTAAGTTCAAAAGATCCTCTCCGTCCATGAGTTGAAGCTTAAAATATACCACTCACACAAAAGGAAACTATGGGATAGAGGATCCTGAATTAAAATTCAGTAAGAAAGGCACACAGAAAGACTCAAATGAAAGGGACAAAAGTCCAAAAGCACAAGAGCGTTAAAATGGCCTGGGAACGAGGAACAAACGAATATTGTTGTTTACTATCTGCTGCGATCCTGTGGCGTCCACGCTATTAACTACCTGAAGATAGAGGTAATCATGAAACTCATCCTCTAGCCCCAACAGAGTTATCTAGACTTGAAGGTTTCAGTTTCCACTTTCCCCAAAGGGACTATCATCAATGATTAAGGTACACACTTCTGTTGGTCGAGGAATCCATATGGCTGGAAGAATTCATTAGAAGCATTATGGTTAAACAGTCTGTTGCTCAAAGTAAAATCACCCAGAGATCTAGGTTCACTAGGAAATCGCCAGTTGTTGCTGCCGCAACTGCCCTCCCCAAATTTATTCTTATTTAAATTCTGGGCCCCTCCTCATCTTTTTGCCTGGTTGGATTGTTAAATTTCTTGAGTCTCTCGGACATATCCTCTTTTCATTTTACTTTGAATATTGGATGTCAGCAGGTTATTCATGCTATGTTCATTTTCAATTAATTCGTGGATTTATGGTCGTAAAGAAGTAGAAGTAAAATTTTGTTCTTCAGGGCAGCCTTCGCGAAGAAAATGACTTTGGTTGTTAACGCTACTCAAACCTTTGGGTTTTCCCGTAATCGGGCCTCATTTTGCTGCTAGGTCGGAAGCTTCAAAGTCTTAACCTCTCCGCCGTTGCGGCTCCAAGATCTTTTCTTCGTCCGAAGTCTAAACCCACCCGACGCCCGATCCATTTTAGCCTTCGATCGCTTTCCCGTAGCCTCTCCTCCTCCACTGTTGCGGCTGGGTGATCTCTTTCGCTCCTGATCTGAGTGTCTTCCTACGACCGACTAAGTTTCCCGTCCGCTCCGCGTAACCTCTAATTTCCCTCCTCCGCCGTTGCGGCTCCTAGAGTCTTCTGGTTTCCAAAACTACAAACCGTCTGACATCCAATTTATGGCATATCCCGCCCGCGTTTCGCTTGGCTGCGAATTAAGCCTCACCCGGCGTTACGGCTGGCAGATCCTTCTGGCCCCCGGGCTCGCTTCCTTCTGTCCACCGACTTGTTTTTCCCACCGGTGACCATAGGATATTTTTCCAGGCCCGAATGTGGTGCACCCGGCCGTTTGCTTGTAAGATGGTGGTTAATTGATAATGTTTGCTGTTGAACCATGCTCGTGAATTGACTGTAGGCAGTTTATAGGACACCGGTCAATCCACCACGATAAGAAGAAAGATTAACCCGCTTGGCAGAGGTATGACTGAAACGAGGCAGGTCGAGGATGAAAAGGCATGATCCCAGAAACTGATCGGTTACCAAGTGTTTCATGATCGCCTACTGACAAAAGATCAAAATATGAAGCGTTGAAGAAACTGAAAGACGATGCATCAAGGGAGGAAAACGAAGCACTCAGTAGTTGTAGTTTAAATATTCGAAAGTAATAAGAAGAAAGGGATTTTTCCCCTGGGAAATTTTGTAAATGTTTGCTTGTAAGAGGAACTACTTCATTTTGCAAAGGAAACTGCAATTTTTTGCCTGTTGGAGAGAGTAAAAAGTGGAATGTATCAATGCAACGCAATGAATAATGTTGAAGAGGAACTACTTCGTTTTCAGCTATGTTTCATTTACTGTAAGAGTATTTAATGTTATGAACCTATGTTCTTGTTGAATGTTCTTCAGTAGTTTCTGGGATATTGATTTCACTGTGAGCAATGAATGTTATTATAAAATGATCGGCTATCTGGTTATTTGAATATCTTGAAGTGTTCATGTGTCTTGAAGGAAATATCAGCTACCTGTGATTCTTCATAATGCATGTGCAAAATGTATTGTTCACCCAAAATGATAACCTTGCTCCCTAGGGATAGTTAAGATAGTTAGTTGTTGGTTTTATATCTAATTTGGCTGCTTGTGAGCATAAGACGATAGGTAAGAACCTGGGAATCACATTGTGACCGCTCCCTGCACCTTGATCGCCCTGCATTTAGTTAGGCACTTGCATCTCATTTCTTAAAGTCAAAATACAAAAACTCGGTGGGTCGGGCCGCAACCGGTAAAGCCTTTGTTTTGTTTCTTGACCCGCGGTAGCCAGACCGCAAACCGGACGGATTCCCTATTCCAAACATTCAACGGGCTAGTTGGGAACATTGATTGGGGAGAATCCCTTACTGTTTCCGCCTGCGAATTTCCAGGCCTCAACAGGTTCTTTCTGCGTGCTTCCATTGTTGACATTAACATGGATGACTTCCACTTTCTTGCATGCCCTCTCTTTGTTGATGGTGTTCAATGCATGAAGAAAGTTGCAAATAGAGCTTTCAACACTTGGCATTGCAGCAAATGTGATGGTGAATTCATAGAATGTGACTACAGGTACATTTTAAAGCTTTCCTTGCAAGACCACACTGGCCAGCTCAACGGGGCCACAGCGTTTGATGATGTAGCCAAAAAACTGCTTGGTGTCTCTGCAAAGGATTTATATCTGCTCGCCACTGAGCCCTCCGCCATAAAGGATCTCTCTCTACATGTAACTTTGCTCCGATACTTGTTCACCTTGTCCATTAAGACAGAGACTTTCAACTCCAATACACGCTTGAAGACAACCATTGCCGATTCAGAAGAGCTTCCTTATGCTATTTCATCAACGAAACTCCTTGAAGAAATATCTACACTCACTACTCAAACCCATCCTGTTGCACGCCATCTCTAACCTCCCCTTCATATACTCCACCCTTGGCTATTGTAACCACCACTTTTACTCACCCTTCCACATCTTGCGCTTCCCTCAATCCTTGCTTCAACACATCGTACCCTACAATACACCATCCCACCTCTCCAAATGCACTCCACCTCAGCTCAACCTAATTATGTTTCTTCCACTTCATCATGATCACTATATCCCCCCACCCCCCCCCCACTTTCCTTCCTTCATTTCTTGTATATATACTTTTCCCTTACTTTCCTGTCTTTTTCCAAATATCTGCAATGTAATTAGCTACTGTAAATTTTGTGCTCACATGGCAGATGTGTTATCGTATACGTTACGTGTTTATTTTTAAAGCACGCCATACATATCTATCCATAAAATAGTTATCGTTTTCTTACATGTATACAATGTTTATTATGTCATATATGTGCATTTCTTTTTCCTACTATGCTGCTCCTTGGTTGCTTTTCACATACATAAATGCTCCACATACATCACAAAAACTACTTTTTACGTTATGTCTTGCAAAAAATTTCGCAATGCATTCTTTTGTATACATCGACATACCTTCTTATCTATACTTTGCATATCTTGCTTTTAATGTACATGCCTCGAATTTTCCTTGCAATTACACATTTATAACATTTGAAATTTCCATCAATGTCTTCTCCAGGTTCAAGGAAAACTCCTCTTCAACAACCCATGTTGCCCAATACTACACGTGATGAAATAAATGCATGAAGAAGGCTTCTTTATAGCCAAACAAAGGACCACCAAAATGTGCATAGACATCTTACTTATAAATCTAGGCGTGGAAACATCAATGCTTCAATAAACCCTACCCCAATGCACCCATCCACTACACCCCCGCCTCCAACCACCCCCTTTCTAGATGGTCACACTTTCTTTCTTAATCGACTTTCTCGCCTCCACCCACTTCATGTTTTCTCCATATGCAAGGAATCATATCCAAAAATGAAAACAAATTTCTCAAGTGGAATCTATACATGCTCTCGATGTAGTAATGAGCGACATGGCCATCGATTCTCCATAGATAACAACATGGATCCTGGAAACCAACCGATTGAACTTGCACGCCTAACTCAAATAGAAGAAATGTTAATTGCCCGATTCAATCCAATACTTCAAGTTACACATGCACGTGTTGTCCAATACAAATACTCTGGCCATACTATTAGCTTCCCACAAGATATCTCTACAATAGCCACCTCTCTTCCACTCCTCTTAACATATTTGGACATCCTTGTTGTTTGGAAATTTAATGCTGCAAACAATCCTTATGAATTCATTGTTAGCCGTTCAAATGTTCTAGCTGCATTGGAATTCAAAATCTCCAATGACCTGTATTACAAGGATGTCCACCTTGACCTCCAAGCATTACATGCTTTGCCACTTGAACCCACAGATATGTCCTCCCTTCTTCACCATTCCACAACCCCTGGGCCTGACCTCCAACTACCCTCACCCACTACTAATGATGCAACACCTTCAATTCCAATTCCAACAAGCATTGAAACCTCGTCCTTTGCTTTTTCACTCCCAGATTCTCGCACTGAGACTGAAGAAATTAGGCGGTTTGCATCTACAACCCCTACCACCCCTTCAACATCAATTGATTGGCCCCCCATTGATCTTTCTCCAATAAATGAATACAATACGGAAGGGCTCCTCTCAATGGAATTCCCAATGCTATTTCCTACAGGGGTTCCCATGCTAAAACAACCTCGTCTTTACGAAGTCTCCATGCAAGAATATGCTTTCCACCTTATCTGATTCCATGATAATAGGTTTTCCCAACACCCTCGCTTCCGCTACTACTTGTACAACCTTATGATGCACCATCGTAGCCAAGCTACCATAGTTGTTTTTGTTAAATGCAACCTAGCAGACACACTCCCCGCAACTGTCTCAGCTTTGCACACACAACTCAGCCATCTGCCAGACTCTCGTGTTGCTGATCATGCCATGCGATTTGGCTCTGCTCTGTGTGGTACCCGCTCTTTCTGGAGCAAAAGGAAAGGTGATTTGTGTGATATGATCACCCAGCTTGGTAGCCCAACTTTTTTTTTTACCCTCAGTGCAGCTGACACCAAATGGCATGACCTTCACATGCTCATGCCTTCACAGCCTCCAACTTCATTTCCTTCACAATTTCAATGGAGAATTCATAACATTATAACCAATCCACATACTTCATCTCTATATATGCACCATAGATTCACCATCTTCCTTGAAGAGGTCCTACTACACACATTCAACACAAAATATTACTGGTGCAGGTTTGTTCCTCTCACTCTTTGAATTTTATTTTGTTTTACTGCTTCGCATTTTGAAATTTTCCTTAACTTTGTGTTTTGTTTTTGGTTCCCTTCTTAATACAGGTATGAATAGCAAAACTGAGGTTATGCTCATATACATGGATTCCTTTGGTTGGAGGATGCACCCAATATGGAAAGCCTTGATTGGAATGATCCCCTTGCTGTTAATAGTGCAAAAACATACTTTGACAGCTTCTTAACAGCACGGAACCCTCATCCCGCACACCTTCGTGTCTCCGCCTTCCATCGAGCATCTCACCAAGACCCTTGCACACTTCTAGCATCCTCCATACGTGAAGGAAACCATACTAATGACTATGAAACCCTTGTCAATTCTGTGCAATGCCACACAAAATGCAATGAATTCTCTTGTCTTCGCAAAAAAGGCACAAACCTCATTTTCCACTACGGTTTCCCCTTTGACCTACAGGAAACATCTTCTATGTTCATTGACAGCTCTGGCCAAAAAAAATATAGCCCCGCTAGAAATGATGCACTTCTAAATGTACACAACCCTCTTATGCTCTCAGTATGGAGAGCTAATGCTGATTGCGAACCAGTGCTCTCGCGCCATGTTGTCCTCTCATACATTTCAAAGTATGCTTCAAAAGCAGAGAACAAATCTGAGAGCTACAATGAAATTCTAACACATATTGCACATGCTGCCCCTGTAGAAGAGGGAATCTTACTACCTATCCAGAAAATTTTGTCCGAAACCGTGGCTGATCGAGACATTGGAGCACAAGAAACCTGCCATATGCTACAAAAAATTCCCTTGACTCTTTGCAGCCGTACATTTATTTCCCTGAACACCTCCCAGACCATTTTCAAATGTGTCTCGCTAGACGTCCCCAACACTCCCCCGCCAACCAACTTCATTTCTGCGTATATGCAAAGACCCGCTTCGCTTAAACACCTTCCCCTTCTCAAAGCTTCCCGTTCATGGTTCTTTTCTGAACGTAGGAAAAAAAATCAATGGAAGCTGCACAAACTGGCCAAGATCGTGCATGTCCTTCCTCATTTCCTTGCCATCCCTCCTTCCACCTATCCTCTTTATGTCGATTTCTATTGGAGTGAACTCTTGCTGTACAAACCTTTCTGCAATGTGCCAAAAGATATTGGCTCCTCTGACTTGGATATTTTCTCTGCACAGGAATCCTTCTATGGGAGGTACAATCCCTAGAATGTTGATCGAGAACCTTCACCCCCTCCAAACATTTCTGTTGATACACCCCCCCCTGATGAAGATCATCCTGCTTCCTCTATCGACTTGTCAGAATGGGAACTACTCTCTCAACTCCACCCTGGGAACAACCTGCAACTTGATGATCTTGACATTCTTGGTCATCGCGACTTTGACACCAATCACAATTGGTGCCACACCCAGATACCTTTACACTTGCAAAACTCATCCATCTCATTTCTTGACTTGAACCGCTCATCAAACCAAGCAGAACTACAACCTTTTTCAACTCCTGCTTCGCCTAATTTCTTTTCTCCAACACAACGCAAAGCCTTTGAAATTATTATGTCCCACTCCACCCAACACACTACCACAAAACCATTACGTATGATCATCCAAGGAACTGCAGGCATAGGAAAATCCTACTTAATTGGATGCTTGCAAGTTGCCTTCTCTTCATCATCTCCAAATAACTTATCCCCTCTTCTCCTGCTTGTTCCAACTGGCGTCGTGACATTTAACATAAATTCCCTTACCATACATTCTTCCCTTCGGATACCAATAAATACTATGCTTCCTCTTGAGGGCCAAGCCCTTGCAAACCTTCAAGAACGACTCCTCCATATACGTTATGTTCTAATTGATGAGATGAGTTTCATTGGACCAAAGCTCTTATCCAACATTGACTCTCGCCTTCGGGAAGCATTCCCTTCCCATCGAACTTCCCCTTGTGGAGGCCTCTCTATCATCCTCGTAGGTGACCTTGGTCAACTTCCACCTATTAAAGATATCCCCATGTATGTAGGAGCATCACGTGGAAACACACTTTGGCGTACCTTTGACACATTCATAACCCTCTCAATGGTTTTTCGTCAACAAGGAGATGCCCCTTCTCAGATTCAATTCCACCAACTTCTCCTTAATCTTAGGAATGCAACTCCAACTATTGCCGATTGGACCCTTCTTATGTCAAGGACATCCTCTTCCCTCTCTCAAACCGAGAACCACGTATTTGATCAATCCACCCATTTGTTCTCAACTAACAATTTTGTTGCCTTACACAACAAACAAATTCTTAAACAACTAAATGTCCCGATTGCATTATGTTCTGCAGAAGTTAGGAAACAAACACTACTGCTTGCACCAGAATATGAACAATTAGATATGGTTGTACTCCTTGCCATTGGTCAACAAGTTATGCTTACAACAAACCTTTGGGTTGAGGTAGGTCTTGTTAATGGTGCTCTTGGTAAAGTTGTTTCAATCTTGTACAACACCGCCACTACTCCACCTATGCTTCCTTTGTTTGTTGTTGTTGACTTTGTCAACTACAAAGGCCCTCCATGGGATGCTTATAACCCTACCTACATCCCAATCCTCCCTTTAACAAGAGGTTCTCGTAGACAACTTCCCCTTTGTATGGGTTGGGGTTTAACCAATGTTATCGGAACCGGACCAGTTTTGAAAAAACCGGCCGGTTTGACCAGTTTACACCAAACACCGGCTCGAATGGCATGACTGAACCATTTTTGGCCAGTTTTTCCCTGAACCGCCCATTTTTTCCTCTGAACCACCCGGTTTTTCTCTGAACCAGTCCACTTGCCCTGAATCGACGGTTTTAACCCTAAACCGGCCGGTTTCTGAAGTGCAGCTCTGAAGCCAAAATTAACGTGATTTTTTTATTATTTTAAATGGAAGTTTAAAATTTTATTTTTTTATTATACAGTGTCGGCCTTTTGAATGATTTACGGTGACATTGGACATCTATAAATGGCCCACCCTTCGTAATATTTCTCAATCGTTCGTGGGTTATCGTGGGTTATCGTGGAGTCATGAACGCTAAATCAAACTTGGGTTATCAACACCAGCTTAATCGAACTCGGACTGTGCACTCAGGGTAAGAACTCGGGATACAATGCAGTCTACTTCACGGGTTGCATCTTGGATAAAACCGTCGTTGATAAAATTTTAGTAAAATTTTACACTATAGACTACTTCACGGGTTAAAACCGCCATTGAGTGAAGTAACACTGCAGAGATCTACAAAGCCTGTGAAGTGCTAGTGCTACTACTTCTTATGATATGAAGCCCGTGCTACTACTTCTTCTGAAGCCCGTGATCTACACTGTGCTACTACTTCTTCTATGGGCTGCTCGAAACTTGAGCTGCGGCTGCCTCTCCTTGCTGAATTTGATCTCATTGCCATGGGTTAATGCTAACTTGAAGACCCTACTTGAGCCCCACTTGGCACCAACTTCTTTGATCATTCATTGTTTTTAGTTATAATATATATCATTCATGTAATTTACTAATTTGTAAATTTTTGTAAGGTTGAATTTTTTAATTTACTGTAAGGTTGATTTTGAATTTTTTAAGGCTCGTAGTTCCTGCTTTACACTGATAGTCTACTTACTTAAAAGTTAATACTTACTGCTTACTCTTACTGTCTTACAGCCTACAACCCCTTGAATATTTATTTTTGGGTTTAGTTTTATGATCTTGCGGCTTGCCCTTGGGAGCTGCTCTTTTGGCTTCTTGTGGAGGTATGTACAATGTTGAATGCAGTTGCACATTGCAGACTTGCAGTATGACTATGTAATATGTACAATAAAATATTTAGTTAATATTCTTTGTTGTTTTTTCAGAAAAAATTGCTAGGGTAAATAAGAATTGCTAGGGTTTTATTTGGAGATTCTTTTTTGTTGGTGCAATGGCTCCTAAAGACAAGAAGGATCCTACCTGGAATCATTGCCAATTGGTTGATGGAAAAATGGTGTGCAATTATTGTCAAAAGGAAGTTGGTGGGGGAGGGATTCATAGAATTAAACAACACCTAGCACATGCAAAAGGGAATGTAAGAGCATGCCCAAAAGTCCCTGATGATCTAAAAGCTGAGATGGTAGCTCATCTTGAAGCCTACCAAGTAGATAAAGCCAAGAATAAAAATATGCAAAAGGAAATAGGAAAAGGTGCATTAGGAATAGGGAGTGATCCTCAAGATAGAATCCCTAGTTTTGAAGAATCATGCACTTTTCCTATTGATCCTTATACAAATCCCATCCAAAAGAAACATAATAGGGAAGAAGAAATTGTTGGTGGCTTTGGCAGTAGTAGTACATCCAATGTGAAGAGGGCCCGTAGTAATCTTGAGTCATTCTTTGTACCCCGCACCATTCCTAGTGCTCAACCCACCATTGATGCAAAATGGAAGAAGATGGAAAAAGATGCTGCTTGGGAATGCATTGCTAGGTGGTGGTATGATGCTGACATACCCTTCAATGCAACTAATTCTATGTATTATCATCATATGATAGATTCTATAGATTCATGTGGTCCGGGCTTCAAAGGCCCTAGTTTTCATGATATTAGAGGGACACTTTTACAAAATGAGGTTCAAAGAATAGATGAATACCTCATAGAGTTCAAGGAGTCTTGGAGTAAAACTGGGTGTACAATCATGTCCGATGGATGGACTGATACAAGATCTCGAACCATTCTCAACTTCCTAATTGCTTTCCCAAAAGGAACTATGTTTCTTAAATCAGTGGATGCATCTGATATGCACAATTATTATTCCATCTCTTGGATGAAGTAGTTGAGGAAGTGGGAGTGCAAAATGTTGTCCAAGTCATCACAGACAATGCATCAAACTATGTTGCAGCTCGAAAATTGTTAGAGGAAAAACACCCCACTATTTGGTGGACTCCATGTGCAGCCCATTGTTTGGACCTCATACATGAGGATATTGGAAAAATTGAGTGGGTGAAGAAGTGTGTGGAACAAGCTAAATGCATAACTACATACATCTACAACCACACATGGGTGTTGAACCTTATGAGGAAAAACACGGGTGGGAAAGAGCTTGTTAGGTCAGCTATTACACGATTTGCAACAAATTTTCTTACGTTGCAATCCTTGAGTCAACAAAAGGCCAACTTGAGGAAGATGTTCTCTTGTGACGAGTGGAATGCATCTCAGTGGAGAAAAAGGCTTGAAAGAAAAGACATAGTTGACAAAGTATTTGAAAAAACATTTTGGAAAAAGGCAGAGGAGATAGTACTATTCAGTGAGCCACTTGTGAAAGTGCTACAAATGGTGGATGCTGATAAACCCTCCATGGGTTTTATCTATGAGGCCATGGATCAGGCCAAAGAGGCAATAAAGGAAGCATATGGAGATAAGAGACAAAAGTATCTTCCTTTGTGGAGAATCATTGACGAAAGATGGAACAGACAACTCCATCGACCTTTACATGCAGCAGGCTATTACTTGAACCCAAGG
Organism: Pseudotsuga menziesii; assembly: GCA_001517045.1. Classification (NCBI taxonomy): domain Eukaryota; kingdom Viridiplantae; phylum Streptophyta; class Pinopsida; order Pinales; family Pinaceae; genus Pseudotsuga; species Pseudotsuga menziesii. The sequence continues at coordinate 73,873 of LPNX010533019.1, read as the reverse complement.
TAAGTAATACTGTAATAGTAAATACAAATTTCAAAGTTTTTAGTTATATCATTCATTGTTTAAACTTTAAATTAAATTTTCAACTCTCAAATTCTCAATCTCATTTGGTTAAGTTTATTTGTCTTTTAAAGGTACCATTACACAAAAGATTTTGAAGCAGACGGGGAGGTAAAAGAAGGATTATACAAATGCATTGAGCGCATGATCCCCAATCCTAAGATACAAGATGAGATACACAGTAAGCTCCTTCATTTCAATGAGGGAATTGGTACTTTTGGCATGGCTATGGCTGTTCGAGGTAGAGTAAAGGATCCACCTGGTTAGTATTTCAAATTAATTATTAATTATTATATTATTCATGGAAAAATATGAGTCAATTTCTTATTATAATTACTGAAGCTTATTTGTCTTTAATTCATATTGCAGCATATTGGTGGGGACAATTTGGTAGCATGTGCCCTGATTTGCAAAAGTTTGTGATTCGAATCTTGAGCCAGACATGCAGTGCTTCTAGGTGTGAATGCAATTGGAGTGTTTTTGAGCGTATGCACACCAAGAACTGAAACCGTTTAGAACAAAAACGGTTGAATGATATGGTCTATGTTCAATACAACCTTAGATTGAGGCGTGGCCAGTTGTTGAGCAAGACCCCCGGATCAAAAACCATAGTGTTGGAGGATGTTGATCCCTCATCATATTGGGTTGTGGAGAGTCAGCCAGCATCATTTGACAATGAAGACCTATCTTGGATGGACCTGGACCCTCTTCCACAACAAGAGGATGTGGACATTGATATTGCAGTTGGACCGGTGCCTTCAGGCCCAGGGGAATCAAGCCATGGTCCTGTTGAGGATGTAGATGATGACTCTGAGTCTGATCATGAGGACTTAAATATTTCTAATATATGATTAAAATAATTAGATTTTAGATTATAGAGTCTAGAATATAGTCATATGGTTATATTTTGACTTTAGAGGCCATTTATAGCCTCTATGTGGATGTACTTTTCATCAGATATGTATTTGCACTCGGTGCTATTGTTGTTTTCTACACTCTTACTTGCTATATACATGAGAAACTTTGCATATTTGTGTATAATTGTTTGAATTGACATGGATGCACATGAATATATATATATTTATTGAAAATGTGAATATTTAATGTATTTTTGCTTAACCGGTTTTTCGCTCTGGTTTTTTTCCGGTTTTTTTTCGGTTCCGGTTCGGTTCCGGTTCTCAAGGTGGTCCGGTTCATCCACCGGTCCGATTCTGATAACATTGTTCCTAATACATAGAATGAAGAAGAAAACAAGGCCACACCGCTCAAGTGTGAACCAGAAAATTTGGTGGAGGAGCAGGCCACTAAAGTATATGCACATAAAGAGGATAAGGTGAATAACATGAATGATAAAAGTTCTGATTTTTGCAGCATCCATGTACACATCCAACCATATTATCAATGGGAGGATGGAAATACTTCACTTGTATCTAAGGACTGCAAGATGAAGGACAATTGTGAGGGAGATGAATCTGCTCCTAGTTTACATGTTTGTGAACCCAAAATTAATGCAAAGAAGGGTGACACTGCCAATGATGATAAAGGATATTTTGGCTCAGGTCAGAAATAAGAACAAAAGTCAGATCTGAATTCATTATATGAACTTCCAACTGAAGTGGAAGACAAGCCCCCACCAGCTGGGTATAAACTAGGAAAATTGAAGGAGAAAAATATGAGAGAGATGAGCATAGTTCATAATTTTGGACTCCTTTGCAGCATGATGCATATGAAACAATAGGGAATGAGATGCTCTCTAATTTATTTCCATGTCACATGTCATTCCAACCTTCAGATATACCCTCCACTGCACATCATGGAAGATATTTTGTATAAAATTCAAAGGTTGACTTGTATGTCGAGAATGAGTTTTGTATTGTGGATCCATGCCACAAGAAAAATGGTCTTGTATGTCAGCTATTAGAAGAAGAAACCTTGGTGGAAGATCTTATTTCTGAGACACATAATTTGAGTGGATAACTAAAGAAGTAAATAAAGAAGATTATGGCATCCATGAAAAACTTTGTTTACATTAATGCCTTTGTGGCAAGATGTTGGAAAGCTTTTGGTGGATATAGGGAAGGAGAAGCCTTTATGGAATTCATAGCACTAAAAGAAGGCATGGAAAAGATGAAGGATAACTATATGAACTTACTGTCTGACTGATATCATCTCCTCATGATGGATGATATTTACCATAGTGAACTCAAGAAGGAAGAAGAAGAATGAGAGAGGCTTGCTAATAAGTTGGAGATCACTAGTGACTTATTGAATTAGAGCACACAAAAATTCCTTAAAGAGTCAAAGTTGTAGATCTATAAAAATTAAGAGGAGTTGAAGGTGTCATACCTTTCATGTTTCATGGAAGGAAATTTTTTGGGTATAATGGAGGGACCTCGTGTGGAGGAAAACCATGAGGAAGGAGCATATTTGCAAGTGTTTGTTAAGAGCCATGATGAAGAGTATTTTTGAAAAGCACTTGTTGGTTTGCAGAATGGCGTAGAAGAGTTATTAGCTATGCGAAATATTGATGTGGAAATTCCAAGTGAATCAACAAGAAAATATGATTTTCTATTTATCTATTGGGTAGATAAAAGTATCACAAAAATAGAAGATCAAATATTTGTTAGAATAATCAACCCATAGTTACCTACCTTAGACATTAATTAATCCATTTTTGTCTTATTTTCCTAGTTTCCTATATTCCACTATATGCAAGTTGTCTTCCACATGTCATAGAAGTCAAAATTGATAAAAATGAGTCATGGAGCACTTGAGAAACCTATTGGAAACCATATTTAGCATGTCCACTTTATTCTAGATCCTCGAAAGTGCATATCTGCTTTTTCTGCTATGTTGCCTATTTTATTGAGAAATAAGGAAAAAGGGAAAGTAAGACTAGGTGTAGTTGAATTGTTTTTTTCCCTCATCATCCTCCATCCTTTTCTCCTAATAAAAGAATGTATGATTTTTCTTTCCATCCCTTATTAGATTTCCTACTTGACTTTGCCAATTCGTGAGCCTCTAAGTGGATTTGGAAACTGCTTTATGCACCTATGGGGGATTTGACTAGATTTAGTAAGCCTACTTTTTTACTATTTCGAATGGCATCCTAATGAATTCAAATCTCTCATGTAATTATATATTTCAGTAGCCTATGAATTCATAGGGTTGTATATTGTACACTTATTCAATACATATTAGTGGTATGCTCCAATTTTAGTCTCCTTTGTTTGTAAATTTGCATGTTTGATTAGCAATTTTGTTAGTGCAATTGTTCTATCACTTGGGTTCAATTTCCACAAGATGTACAAGAATTTATTGCACCAGTGAATGGATATCTAACACAAATGCTGGGAAAGAGACACATTATGACAACCCCTTATGGTTCGTAGAATATGATCCATAGGGGGTGGCTGATCAGATTCCATATGGATCAACAAATAAAAAAGGTCCTTATTCATCTATTGATTGGGTGGATAGAGACCCATGGGGAATGAAGATGGTGGGGGGTAAAGAGTTTAAATTCTGCAATAAATTTTTTGTTGTGAATGGCATTGTCTTGACATGTGGGAAGCCACAAATATTTAATTTGCAGCCATTGGATACCTTCCATACATATCATGCACATGAGGTGCATTCTATTTTTTTTTGTTTGAGGAATTTTGGGATGTAGATGATGAGTTCCAAGAACATGGACATTGCTCGAGAAAGGCTTATTTTTATCATGGAAGGAGTTCTCTTTTCAGTGAAGAGTCAAAAGCAATCCCCTTTGTTGGACCATACCATGATGGAATTTATGCATCCACACCTTTGGTGGACACTTTTTGCAGAGATTTGTTTCACCATAAGGATGATAACTGGGTGAATGGTTTCTTTGTTTTGATTCTCAGTAAGGAGCAGGAGGCTCACACACTCATCCATGGGGATTTGTTGAGGGAAACACCCCTTTCTCATCCGCAATAAATGAGACCATGTCCTATCTTTGATTCCTCCATTCATGGTGGTGATAGCATGACCAGTGGCAGAGAGTTGAGCCATTGGGATTGTGCACATGGTAAAGCAATAAAATTCCCATATGGATATGATAGTTGGATTATTTGTTCATATATGGCATGAATGGGTAGGTATTTGTTGGATTTTTTCACCTTGCAGGGTGTACCTTTTTCTTACACCATGGAATTTTTCAGCAGACACATCCTACATGTTATGTGAGCAACATGGGCATCTATGGTTGTTGGAGGATGCACAAAATTGTCTTCGGGCATGGGACTCACACCCATGTCATTGCAGCAACATAATTCTGAGATTTGATGTTGATGTGAATCAAGAAAAAAAGGAATTTTATGTTGGGTTGGGAAATAACACAGATTTCTAATTTTGCATTGAAAATTTCCAATTTTCAGTATAGTGGTATGATTTCCACATCATGAACATCATTTCCTATTATGATAAATTTTTATGGTGGATACTAATGTTTGGATACTTATAGTTGAGGAAATGGGATCCAAGCATAATTTTGTCTGATAAGTGGTGTTGAAAGGAATTCTCACTGAAGGGAGTGCAATGCAAGCAATGGGACCCTCACATTGCTTTTGTTTTTAGAAGCTTTACAGGGTTTCTTGATGAAGCAAGTCAACTTTTTTTACACATGAGTTCATGCTCCAATTCTCCTACATAGAGGAAAAATTTTCAGCACTCTGGAGTGCTTCTGTGAAAGGACAAGAATATTTGGGAGGGGAGGATTGTCATGTCCCCATATTTTTGGACATAAAAGTGCTGTCCATGCCCAACACATTGGGGTGTCAAATATGCATTAATTACCTCACCTAGGTAATTTTGTCCAAATATTATTTATGAGGCATTAATTAATTATCCTAGTAGAATGTTGCAAAATAAAAATTATTGAGGCATGTGTTTAATTTTTATTTATCATTAACATTTATTGTGCAAATAACATGTGGAATTGATCTTTCCATGTCAGGCACAATTGGCAAGACAACTTTCCAAGGGAGGAGATTAATAAAGTGGAAACTCTATGACAAAAGTAGTCAAAGAGAAAAGGGAAAGTTCCCAAAAGCTATGACAAAAGCTGTCATAACAAAAGCAGGAAAGTTTTGGAAAAGGAGGGTGCATTTTTCTTTTGGACACTCTAAAAAGTTTTTAGAACAAAAGCATGGAATTTTTGACAAAGGAGGGCGCAATTTCCTTTTGGAGACTCAGTGTCAAAAGCAAGGAAAAACATAAAAGTTGTAAGGGATAAAAGTATCAAATATTTGACTAAGTACAGAAAATTGCTAATTCATATGGATGACATGGATAGGGAAACATGTCCGCATGGCCCCTACATTCCATTTTTCTCAAGGAGGGTCCATGACTTAGCTAGGGTTAGGGATTTAGGTGTTGACTTTCTCTCGCAGGTCACCTATTTCCTCTAGTTTCTAAACAGGTCATCCAGAGTTCTATTAAATAAAAATTCAAGATCATTCACATAGTTTGGTTGATGTGCTTATTGATATATTCTTATCTGAGCATGCCTTTCTGAGTGATGTGCCTCAGACACTTGGGAGTTGAGCCCCAAACCTTCCCTTCCCAATCCTTCATCCCCGTTTCTTCTCTTTGAAGGTATGGAATGGTTGAGGTTGATCCATTTAAGGTCATATCACAAATATTTTACAGCCTCCATCTCAGAAAAGCTAAGCTCTAGTGAAGCCCAATATTCACCTACGCTACCATCCTTCCTCTTGTCATATTTTAGGCCTCCTGCCCGATCATTTTGGACTCATTTTATGTAATGGTCAGTATATCCATTGATATATTATATATTAAATTTTATAATCTCCATAATTTACATTTATCAGGTGTAAATAATTATGTCCCTGAATTTTACCTTCACGGTTTCTCATGAAAGGCTTAATTTGTCATTGTAATGGGGGGAAATTGATCACTTAGTGCAATAATGAGAAAGAAAATGGTATGGTAATGAGTATAAATGATTATATATTTACATTTAATATGTATTAATGTATTTCAGATGTTATTTTCTGAATTTAAGTCAATAATTTATGAATTATATGCTTTATTTTGCACCCTAGCTAGAATACTAGTTTTAAATGAATAGTTTTACCATTTCTGCTATAAAATGAGTCTTTCCCACTAAAATCCAGTTATGTAAGTTTATGTGTATCACTTACATACCCAAATTCTCATGCATATCTCTATATAATATTTTATTTTTGGTTTTATAGTTTTTTGGGATCCTCCATTGCGCAGGGTCTCACTAGGCCAAAATTGCCTAAAATTCCCAATTCGTCCCTAAACCTTCCAGAAAAATTGATATATGTTAGAAATTATCCCAAATAATATTTTATACTATATTAATTCCTTATAAAACCTCTTAAATTTTCCTTAATCCCCTATTCGAAAGAACAAAAGGAATTTCCCTAGTTTCACGGTTGGGTGACCCAAAGTGTGGGAGTAGGTTTCCACAGAGCGCAATCTGAAACATGAATGGAATCCAATATAAATTTTTTAGGGGAAATGAATTCACTGTTATGAATTTACTCTTGGTTGATTCCCACTACCTATTCCCTTGTCCTCAAATTTTAGAAGCAAAAAACCTTTAATTACCTAGTCTTAAGGTTAACTAAGTGGTTGTATTTTTTATATCAGAAATTTTATTTAATTTGAAGAATTAGTTAGAGTTCAGGTCTGCATATTAGAATTGGAAATATTACATTCAGGTTTTAGACAGTGTTTTCATTCTCTTCATCATTAGATTATCACACAAAATTTTGATTGCATTAACCATCTCCATCAGAAGTGTCTAAGGATGGCTTGGATCAAGGTATACATTGGAAAAGAATAAAAAATTCAATAGAAAAACAATATAAACCATCTCCAATTATTCACCATAGAGCATCTCTACCATTTTTTTTCTCGCAATTGATGAGCTAACAAAGAAAATATTTCATTGGTCATTATGGTGGAGTATGTAGCCACAATTGAGCAAGAAAGAAACCAAGCTTGGGGAATCTCCCATTGAGGAGCACCATTGAACATCTCCAGCATTCTTTTTTTTCAATTGAGGAGATAGAAAAGGAAACATTTCATTGGTCATTTTGTTGGAGTATGTAGAAACAATTGAGCAAGAAAGAGACCAAGCTTGGGGAATCTCCCATTGAGGAGCACCTTAGAGCATCTCCACCATTGTTTTTCATGCAATATAGGATCTAACAAAGGAAAACATTTCCCCCAATATTCCTCCTAACTTGAGTATATATAGACAAGTGAGCAAGAAATAAATCAAGCTCGAGGAATCTCCCATTGAGGAGCGCCATAGAGCATCTCCACGATTGTTTTTATGGAAATTGAGGAGCATCAAAGGAACTATTTTATTGGTCATTGTGTTGGAGTATATAAAAACAATTGTGTAACAAAGAAACCAAGCTTGGGAATATCCCATTGAGGATAACCATATATCATTGATCACTATGGTGATGGGAATTCGTGCAATCGAGCAAGAAAATGAAAACGAAGACGATACCCAATGAAATCCTTGAAGAAATCAAAGAAAATAAAAGAAATTACGTGACCAATTGAAGAATATATATGGAAACAACCAGTTTCTATTGTATAGGATGCCACAGTTCTTCCTACCAATCCACAACAAAAAAGACAAAATAGTTCGCTCGAGGGGCCTTTAGTTCCCATAGCATTTACAAAACAAGCACCGAATGAAACTGATAAAGGAGTAAAATGTAGGCGCACATAAATCCCACCTAAATCCTTTCCATATTTACTTGGATGTGGGTACACAAGTGATGAATTTATAGGTTCATTGCATGGAGACCGTATGCTGGAAGAAGACAATGTTGTTTAGACCCCCCAGGAGGATTTCCAATTGCCACCGTTCGACCGACAGCAAGAGATAGAATGACATGAAGCTCATGTTGAAACGCCAGACCGACCAGGTGATATGGTACAAGGTGCAGCTCCAACCTCCCTACCTTCATTAGAAGCTTCACATTGAAGAACTCCAAAACATATACAGATCGATGAAAGTCTCATTGGTTCACTTGAAGGTACATTTTCTAAACACAATATTTCATATCAATCTCAACATATACTTATCAACTATTTTGATTCTAAATGTGATGGAGATAAATGTATCTTATTTATATCATGATTAAAATCTAGGTCTATGACTATTTTTAGGAGAAACCTAAGGATAAAGATGATAAAAAGTTCTGAACCAAGTTATCATATTGTCATAAGTTTATTATATTCATTTAGTACAATTGGAAAGAAATCACATTCAAAGGTTCACAATGCAGCTCATCGTGTGTTTTCACAATCAATAGTGAAAAAAATCATTAGGGTCTTCGACTTCACAATCCTACATCAAAACTTGTACATTTGGATATCAAAACACTGCATGTGTATTGTTCTAGAAGATAACAACTTGACTCTAGTCAAACAGATGTATGGTCCTTCACTGACATGTTTCCATGCTCCGATAAGAAGCTCATTGATGCAGTAAAGGAACTAGTGCACGATTTTTGGCATGACAATAGTAGACCTTCTTCCAACCAAAAATATGTACTAAAATTGAGAAGGGGTTCAAGGGATCATGAACCCCACATTAAATATAGTTCTAGGGGTGGCCCTCTCCTCTAGATCCATGGACAAGGGATTTTGTTTCAGGTCAATTTTGGAAACTAGGGTTTTGCTAAGCTCTTGAATGTGAATTTTTTGCAAATAGGGATCAACTTTGAAAATTCCTCGATTGAGAGCTTGTGGCTAGTGTTACCACATGGAACTTTCCTAAACACACTTGCATGACCCATCAGAACCTATTTTTGATGCAGGGTTGGAATTCTATGCCATAGGTAGGGACTCAACATGTGTCCTTGAAATCCTGTAGGAGGTGAGCTTCAACATGCTACATAATGATGACCATGGGTCGAATCAATGAACTGAATAATCCCTTGGATTTAATACATCATGATAGTTCTAGAGTTGGGCTTGTACTTTGTCTCCATCGATAAGGGATCCTCTTGTAGGTCAATTTTGGAAACTAGGGTTTTGATCACTAAGGGAATGTGAAAGTTTTGTACATAGGGGTCAACTTTGAAAATTCCTCAATAAATAACTTGTGGCTATAATTCCCACATGGAAAATGCCTCAACATAGTTGTATCACCCACCAGAATCTAGTTTTGATGCATGATTGGAATTCTATACCTCGGGTAGGGATTCAACATGTGTCCTTGAAATCCTGTAGGAGGTGAGCCTCAACGTGCCATAGAATGATGGCCACAACTTGTATCGATGAACCTTCAATTCTATTGGATTGATGCCATCATTATATTACTAGGGGAAGCACTATCCTCTAGATCCATGGACAAGGGATCCTATTTTAGGTCAATTTTTGAAACTAAGGTTTTGCTCAGTAAGGGAATATGAAATTGTAGCACATAGGATTCAACTTTTCAAATTACTCAACAGAGAATATGTGGCCATATTTTCCACATTGAACCTACCTAAACACCCTTTTATGACCCCCTATAACCCATTTTTTATGCATGGTTTGAATTCTATGCCCTCAGTAGGGATTCAATAGGTGTCCCCAAAAGCCTGTAGGAGGAAAGTTTCAAGGTTTGATAGAATGATGACCGAGGATCGAATCCTCAAACCGTAGAATCTGTTGGATCCATGACATTAGGATAGAGCTAGGGGTGGCCCTCTCCTCTGGCTACATGGACAAGGGATCCCCTTTTAGTTCAATTTCATCAACTAGAGTTTTTCTCAGTGAGGGAATGTGAAATTTTTCCACAAAGGGGTCAACTCTTCAAATTCCTCAAAAACGAGAACTTGTGTCTAGTGTTCCCACATGGACCCTTCCTAAAACAAATTAAATGACCACCTGAAACCCATTTTTTATTCATAGTTGTAATTCTATTCCCTAAGTAGGGATTCAATAGCTATCCTTGAAAACCTGTAGGAGGTGAGCTTCAATGTGCCCTAGAATGATGACCATAGCTCGGATCAACGAACCATTGATTCCATTGGATCTTGGAAATTGGGATAGGGCTATGGTTGTACCTAGACTCTAGCTTCATGGACAAGCGATCCTCTTTTAGGTCAATTTTGGAAACTAGGGTTTTTCTCGGTAAGGGGATGTGAAATTTTAGCACATAGGGTTCAACTTTGAAAATTCCTCAACCAATAATTGTGGATAGAATTACCACATGGAACCTACCTAATACCACTTGCATGACACCTCGTAACCTATTTTTGATGCACGTTTGGAATTATATGCCCAAGGTAGGGATTCAATAGGTGTCCATGAAAGCCTATAGGAGGTGATATTCAATGTGCCATAGAATTACTATCATGGATCGGATCGACAAACCATCGACTCCATTGGATTCAAGACATTGGAATAGTGCTAAGAGTTTGCTTATCCTTTGTCTCGATGGATAAGGGATCCTCCTTTAGGTCAATTTTGGAAACTAGGGTTTTGCTCAGTAAGGGAATGTGAAATTTTTGCACACAGGGGTCAACTTTGCAAATTCCTCGACCAAGAACTTGTGGATAGCATTCCCACATTAAAATATGCTAAACACACATGCATGATCCACTAAAACCTATTTTTGATGCATGGTTGAAATTATATGCCCAAGGTAGGGATTCAACATATGCCCTTGAAATCCTGTAGGAGGTGATCTTCAATGTGGCATAGAATGATGACCGTGGCTTGGATAAAAAAAAGTTGACTATGTTGGATTTGACATTGGTATAGAGATAGGGTGGCCTTCACCTATGGATCCATGGACAAGTGATCATATTTTAGGTCATTTTTGGAAACTATGGTTTTTCTCAATAAGGGAAGGTGAAATTTTTGCACATATTATTTAAGAAATTTGTAATTATTTTTTGGGTATACTATTAAAGTTTAGGGTTAGTTCAAATTTGACATACGTAAATAAATATACTTCAATACATAAACAAAAATATAAAACAATATTTTGAATAGTACTTCTCCAATAAATTTAAATTATAATAAAATCACGCATAATTTTCATCTCTTTCAACTTGAACACCCGGTTGGTCACTGCGTTAAAGTTGGTCCTCGAGGTGATTCATCAAATTCCATTTATAGTAACAAAATGATAAAATAATGTTTAGGAGATACAACAGTAAGGAATCATAACCATTATTTTGAATCAACCTTATAATTAGATACTTTTAGTTTTGATGTGTATCCCATATATTCATTAGATGAAACATCATGCCAAACACCAATTTCATTTATGTAGACTACATAGGTGCATCAATTAGGTGTCTCAACTTCATGCATCATTTAAAGGTTTATTAGGTTGTTATGTGGGTAAGGTTCTTTTGTATTCCACTTAGTTGGTTCAATTTCTTAGGTGTGTTGGGTGTTTATGTGTGTTAAGTATGGTGCATATTTGTGAATACAATTTAACATTGTATATGCAATTAAATCGTAGTAAAAAAAAAATTGATGTCAATTGTTGTAATTATGCATTGTTCTCAAATTTATAACTGATATCTCCTTGGAATCTTAAAATCTATCAACAATTGGGAACATTACACATATAAACATTCTTGGCCACACATGTATGATCACACATCAGATTGAACTATCAATACCTTAAGAGCCAATATTAAATTATTTTTTATATCATGAAAGTTATAATACAAAACTATAAAGCCCTTATATGGCCTATCAATGTACATGTATAAAAAAAAAATTGATGTGCATGCAAACAAAAATACATATGTCCTATATCACACACCTAAGCCTTATCTTCCTCTTGTACACAAAAGTACATATTTTTCCTAGACTAACGCATCAAAACTCTAACTTATGTTAACACCAAAAATTGTTGACCTAGCTCTCTATGGTCCAAACCATAATTATAAATCATTATCCCACCATTGTTTTAGCCATGTTGACCTTCACAACTAAAAGTACACCAAATATGGTCCAAAACATTATTATTCCTTCCCCCATAAATGAAGGTAAGTTGAGAATTTATTGTGACTTATCCCCACTCTCTCCAAAAAGGACCAAAAAACCCTAAAATGAGAATGGGTTAAAAACCATGGACAAATACCATGCACAACAAAATACCATGGTAAAAAACCTTGTATCATCCTATAAATACATTATGAAGGTCTCCCCAAAAACACTTTGTCACATTCCTTAATTGTTGAACTTTTTTTATCATACTCCTTGATCGAAAACACTCTTCACCTTTCTCAATTGTTCCCATATTTCTACCATTTTATTCCCATGGTGTATGTTGAGCTTGCTCCATACCTACTTGGATCCATTCCCCCTTTTTCAACAACCATTAGTGGAGATGACTGGAGAACCAGACCATGGAGTCGGTGGACCATTTCCTCAGATGACTGTAGTGGCCCACATTACAGAAAGGTATTCTTGTTACTGTTTTTCATTAGTTAGAAAATACATAAAAAATATTGTTGTTGCTATTATTTGTTATTGCAAGATGAAGTTGAGAGATCCTTCACACCATGAACTCTACCATACAATCTGGTTGATCTAGGGTAGGTTATTTTGCGCGTAGTAGGGGATAAATCCATACAACAAATTCGTCTTGTTTTTTCCTAACTTTGATGTTTATTTCCCTTGTACATGACCACTATGCATCTCTGGGTATTTCAAATCAAAGAGAGTATTTATTGATCAGTAATTTAACTAATACTATTCATCCCTAACAAAGTTTGAAAATTTAAAATACGACTCAATTGTACATAAAACAAACAATCATTGGATCCATTTGGGGTATAGATTCCTTTGGTGTCCTCCTCATTATAAAGATTCTCTCTATAATGCTTCTCTACGAATAAAAAAAACTACGTCAATTATCTCAACAATTATCAACATCTACATGCATGAGAAAGTACTAACCAATTATGTAAATAATGAACATCTCACCAAAAAAATACATTCTAGGGCATGACACTGGGTTTCTTCAGTAGCAAGTGGATTCGTAGGTTCAACATCAACCTCGGTGTGGCTACATTCACCAAATTCTAAAATAGTTAGACATCATACATGTCCATACCTAATACAAATGAACTATACAAGTACAAATATTCAAGTAGATACCTCTATGTGAATTATCCCCATTGTAGATGAAACATTGACTATAGCATGAACAATCCCAATAAGGTCTAGCACAGAGGACTCTACATCCTGATGTTGTAAACATGTGAAAATAACATTAAGAAAAACTAGTTGTGAAGTGAATTGAAACCTAACCAGCAACTGCCATTGTAGGCTATCTGTACATTACCATGGAATCAATAGGTTCATCATCATGGAAACCCGCTCTTTTTATGGAAGAGGGTCATCTGGTGTATAAAACATGCATATCTATGTTTGGACTACGAGGATATCCAAACCAAATAGGTTGTGCAGGGATGTGCATTGATGTTTGCAGTCATAAAGTGTTACCATAGTTATACATGGAAATGAATGGATGGAATAATATGTATTGAAAAAATAACATGTTGTAATATACTTACTTCTTCGTAGGAAATATATCCCCCATGGGAGGGATTGCTGCTAGTGATTTCTTGCTCCTCTGCAAAGCCAGACAACACCTACAAGTTTAAAACTTATTGCACCAAATATGCGCATTGTACAACTCAGTATGGGGAGATGTGTAACTTGTTCTATGCTCATCTTAGAGTTGACACATGTCCTTTATAAAAAATAATAAAATAATATTAAAATAACATGCCAGCTTAAATTAAATTTAAATTATTTAGAAACGCATATATATAAAAATATAAATTAGATAAACTGAAACATAAACATTGGATTACACATGTCCTCAAAATTTCCACTCTAAAAAAGGGTTTGCACCTTGAGATATTTGATCCCTCTCGGTGCTTGGTGGATCCCCTTTTAGATGGATCTGTGCTAGTAAATATTAGCAATCTATAAAGAAGTGTACAATAGTAACTAAATAATTTGAAAAGGATTCATTCATTAAGAATGTACTTACATTCCTGAGCTAATCATAGAAGCCACCAGGGGGGGATTCATTAAGATCAATGTATCTGGCATCCTATTCAAAATGTGGTTCCTGCAACTTCAAAAATTGTAAATATCATACCATTTAACAAATTAATTAAGTAACACATGTATTAACAAAATGATGATATTGGTTGAGATATTAACACATGTTGAAACATTACCTCATCGTTGGTTGCTAGAGACTCAGATATGACAACACCTAGTACATTACCACCTCCCTTAGAGGATTCAAGCTCCTGTAAGATTAAAAATTGAATATATTAAGTGTTGGAGTCATTTTCCAACCCACACATATTTATTTGGTTGTTTTGGCCTAATTTTCCACTTATCCTAAGTTATTGACTCGAATATGTGACTGCATCATCAACTGGATCATCCTCCTTCAATCAGGGAGCCTAACCGAGTCTTCCCCTTCAATTAGGGAGACTAACTAAGCTTCATCCTTCAATAAAGGCACAAATTTGGGTTGATATGCATGACCTAAGCGCCCCAAATCAGTTAACTGATGGTTGTTCCACGTACTTTTAGTTAAACTACAGTTGTAAAGGAACCTCCATCATTATTTTTCCCATTTTTGGTAAATTATAGTTAACTGGAGTGATTAAAGGCGCCTCCAACAACTTTTGGTGACACGGATCAGCTTATTTCATTTGATCTCAACTAACTAAGGTAAGAAATGTGCCCTCACCTACTGATTGACATGCAGTTAAGTTCTATCCAGTTAGAATCATTCTAAACTGCCTCTGATTCAGTTAGAGTCAATTATGGTTGTGATTAGTGGTTAACTCATGTGTCGAGTGGTGTCTAACCAATAGCTAAGACACTCTCATGTATGCAATTCTAAAGACCTCTCTGGTATTCGAATTTTCTGGCTATTCATGCCAGTGTATGACATTGTATCATTGCTTTCTTATTAATGTTAGCTATTATACAACTGCAACTCCTAATGTTTTCATGTCATTTTTTCGTGTAATTGATCCATGAAATATTCTGTAAGTTTTATATTTGTCCTCATATTACTGTGACTCAAATTTCATATGGTATCCGAGCCATGGAAGGACAAGGAAATTATTCTTCTACATGTGCCTTGCTGGATCTATGATGCAATTTGAGCAAAAATATCAAAAACAATTCCATTTCTGCACTAGAAGCAGAGAGTTTTGTTACATTTTTAAAATTAAGCTAGCATTATATTAGGATATTTTGTTAGGATTATTAATCCTCCCTTGTCCAAATTTGGTCATATGTCTAAATCGGAAGTCATGTCTAAATCGGGAGTTCATCCAGTCTATTTATAGTCATTAGCACCATTGGGTAAACTTGACCTAATTGGGGCACATGTTTCAGTTACCAAAGTGTGGGGAACACTAATTGAGGCTCACTGCCACTTATTGCACTTGATTGCATAAGTTTAGGAGTCTCCTAGATCAATCCCTACAATTTAGGAAGCAACTGGGAGTGCCAAAACCAACCAAGGTCCATTCACTTCCATTAATGACTAGTCAAGCCAAGTTAGGAGTCAGTTACATTCAGTTCTAGCCGTCTACATTCAGTTAGTGCTAGGTTTAATCAATTGCACACATGTGGGGTGCATTTCTCACCTACCATAGTCAGTTAACCATTAGTCAACACTAAATGTAACACTTGGTTGTGTTTTAAAGCTCCGATAAAATCCGGTTATGATTTAGACAAGGACAGTTAACTACTGGGTCCTCCGATAGTGATTTAGACAAAGTCTTGGTTACCTACAGTCAAGTAGAGTCTAATCAATTTGAACTTACTCATGTGGATTCGAATTGCTTGTGGCTATTAAAGCCATTTTACATTATTGTAATTATCATTTGAATTACTTTTTTTATTAATGAAAGCATTCACAGCTGCAAGCCTTTTGCACTGTTTCATTCTTCAATTGCTGAGTAAATTGCGAGATCTTCTTTGTGAGTTGTGTATTTGTCTACAGATCTATATGCTCAAATTTACATGGTATCAGAGCCTCGGTGGACAAGACTCCTCTCCTCCTCAGATCTCCAACTGGATCATTTTGTTTGTTTGATTGTGTGACAAGTTATCAGCTTTTCTTACAGCATTCGCTACAAGCAGCCTCTACTTCTCATTGCATTCGCTACAACAGCTCAGTTCTTCCTATTACTTTGAAATGGCTCATCAAATAGATCCTCTCACTCCCTTCAACTATCACTAGTGGAAGGATGACATCAAAGTATTGCTCTGCACCAAGCATCTCTTCAGACTCATAGAAGAAATAGAGGAAGAGCGAGAATCAGATAAATACAAAGCTAAGTACATGAACATGCTTGATGAATCCATTGGACTCATGCAATTCTCAGTCTCTAGGGATCTTCAATTTCACATCCAAGACTTGGACACTCCCAAGGAGGTTTGGGACAAGCTTGCTTCCTTGTTTGATAAGCATGATGACATGAGGATCTATAAGCTAGAAAATGATCTGATTACTCTCAATCCATCAAATTTCGAATCTCTAAATGAATTCTTCTCAAAGTTCAAGAACCTGATATATCAGTTGAAGCAATGCAAAGTGAAGAAGGATGAAGATCAGCTCATCCTTGCTATTCTCACAAAGCTCAATTCAGACTACTCGGTCTTTGTATCCACCTTCCAAACAGTAAGGCTCACTACTCCAAATTGGAAGATGCCCACTCTTAATGCTTTCATTCAATACCTTATTTCTGAGAATGATAAATTGATCCAAATGGGGATCATTCGATCTCCCAAAGATCCAGCTCTTGCTGCAAGAGGAGATAAGGTAGCGAATGACAGAGGGAAGCAAAGAGATGAGTCTGAACAGTCAAAAGAACCTTCAAGTTTGAAGAGAAGCAAGAAGAATGGCAAAGACAAGGTCCTCTGCCCTTACTGTGGAAGGGGCTTCCATTCAGAAATCTCCTGTATGAGAAGACAACTTGATGAAATGGCTCTTCTTTTAAAGAGGCACAACATATATGTACCTGCTAGTGCAAGGAAGGAAGACTCTGAAGAAGAAGAAGAAGAATACCAAAGGAAAGGACATGCACTGAAAACTTGCTGCACATCAACACCTACCTTCCTCATTGATTCTGGAGCTTCCAACCATATGGCCGCATCCATAGAATCATTCTCTTCTTTTCAGTCCTTTGATGGTCCTAGTATTCAAATGGGCAATAATAGTAAAGTCCAAACCAAAGGGAAGGGATCTATCCAACTTGAACATGGAAGGTTCAAAGATGTGTTGTTTGTTCCCTCCTTGGATTCAAACCTGTTATCTGTATATCATATGACCTATACTGGATCTCCAAAGCGAGTGATATTTGGTCCTGACTCAGTGGATATCATAGATATCCCTACTAGGAGCATCATAGCAAAGGGTATTGTGAATCATGCTTCAAGAGCATATGAGTTCTCACATTTCATGCCTCCTTCAGAACCAGTGCACTCTCAGCAGCCATTTGCAAGGGAAGGTAAAACCATTGCATCTACTTCTTTTACAACTTCTACTAGTATTGTAGATCCATCTATATCAGTTTATGACATTAAGATTCAGGGTGATTCAGATCTAGATTCAGTCCCTACATCCAAACTGGAAGCTAGGAAGATGACTGGAAACTCACCTGACACTCAGAAAGGAAAGACTCTTGCGCTATGCCATACTATTTTGCCTCTTCAGAGAGATGTAATAGACTTCCTATAAGATTCAATATGGCAAGGGATCAGTCTTACTGCATTCAGAAGAATGGATATGATCATACACCTCTTCATTCAGCAAGAGACAAAAGTTACATTCCTCCTTCCTTCCATCATCATTTTTGGAGAAAAAGGAGAATTCTACATGCTAGGCCCCAGAATACCTGTGCACAGCACACCATGCATGCTGCTTCACTACCTCACAAAGATGAAGATTGCAGCAACATATTTTCAAGTTTTTCAAACTTGAGACCTGATTCTACCTGCTTAGCTAGAAGGAGGGCTTTTTTCCCATGTGGTTTTTGCCCTAGCTTCTTGTATTTAGCAGTTACTTTATTTTACTTGATGTAATGGGTGACCTATGGTCTTAGTTACCAGGGCCCACAGTTTGTCCAAGTTAGCATTAAGGGAGGGTGTTAAGATTGTTAATCCTCCCTTGTCTAAATTTGGTCATATGTCTAAATCGGGAGTCCATCCAGTCTATTTATAGTCATTAGTACCATTGGGTAAACTTGACATAATTGGGGCACATGTTTCAGTTACCAAAGTGTGGGGAACACTAATTGAGACTCACTGCCACTTATTGCACTTGATTGCATAATTTTAGGAGTCTCCTAGATCAATCCCTACAATTTAGGAAGCAACTGGGAGTGCCGAAACCAACCAAGGTTAGTTCACTTCCATTAATGACTAGTCAAGCCAAGTTAGGAGTCAGTTACATTCAGTTCTATCCCTCTACATTCAGTTAGTGCTAGGTTTAATTGATTTCACACATGTGGGGCGCATTTCTCACCTACCACAATCAGTTAACCATTAGTCAACACTAAATGTAACACTTGGTTGTGTTTTAAAGCTCCGATTAACTCCGGTTATGATTTAGACAAGGACAGTTAACTACTGGGTCCTCCGATAGTGATTTAGACAAAGTCTTGGTTACCTACAGTCAAGTAGAGTCTAATCAATTCGAACTTCCTCATGTGGATTCGAATTTCTTGTGGCTATTAAAGCCATTTTACATTATTGTAATTATCATCTGAATTACTTTTTTGATTAATGAAAGCATTCACAGCTGCAAGCCTTTTGCACTGTTTCATTCTTCAATTACTGAGTAAATTGTGAGATCTTCTTTGTGAGTTGTGTATTTGTCTATAGATCTATATGCTCAAATTTACATATTTAACTGAGAGAATAAAAAGCACAAAAATCAAACACAAGAGACAATGAACATAGTGTTTTTCCTTGTGGAAACCATAAATGGAGAAAACCTCGCAAATTCCTCAGAGATAGAATCAACACCAAAAGTAAAACCCCAAAATAGTAAGATAATATCCCGACAGCAATAACCTCTTTCTTCATAGCCCTAGTGTCTTATTCTTCCTCAGCTATGTGCTACAACTGAGCATGAGTGAGTTTTTGATAAATAGAGAGACTCACTCTCTATTTATACTAATTACCGACTTGAAAATAACCTACTAGGGCCAACTTCTCTAGGAGAGTCTAATAAACCTAGTGCCCTGGAACTGTGGGGACTTTAACCCTTAATCAATAGCAGGGTTACGCACAATGACTTGACATGACTTGTTTACATCAGGGGGATGACATGACTCAATTACATTACAAACACATCTCGGAATAAACATCGGGGTACAATACATAAGATATATGGATCAATACATTATGAAGTTACAAATACATTAACACTCCCTCTTAACTAGGAAGGTATTCTCTCAACACAATTTATCAGCACAAGTCTTCTTCTCTGTATCATCTGGATCATCATCGATTCCTTTTCATCTTCAAGTTATCTTCATCTTCAAGTCATCTTCATCTTAGGATCTGGATGATCACTCAATCTGGATCATCATCATTAGATGTAGATCATCACTCGATCTGGATCATCACTGGAGCATCATCACTAGATCTAGATCATCACTCAATCTGGATCATCATCACTATATCATCATCACGGGTTCTATCTCATGATTCTTCTTGTCATAGGAAGTTCTATAGAGCCAACCCTTTTTCATGCTGGTTGTAGGCCTAGCCTCTATGTAGGTCTTCTTCAATGCTTATATCTGACACTAAGTCAGAATGGACCACCCAGCACTTACATCGGACCATGAGAGGAACACATCCAACACCATGTCAAAAAGGCATGCCCAACACTCACATCTGACCATGCAGGAAGACATCCCACAACCTTGTCAGAAAGTCCCAATACTCACATTTGATCATGCAGTAACACATCCCACAACCCTATTGAAAAGGCTCAGCACTTATATCTAGCCATGTGGGAACACATCCTTCAACCTTGCTAGAAGGGATCTACATTTACATCTAGCCATGCAGGAACACATCCTGTAACCTTTCTAGAAAGGCTCTGCACTTACATCCAACCATGCGGGAACACATCCTGCAACCTTACTGAAAAGGCTCTGTACTTACATCCAACCATGCGGGAACACATCCTACAACCTTGTTGGAAAGGCTCTGCACTTACATCCAACCATGTGGGAACACATCCTACAACCTTGCTGGAAAGGCTTTGCACTTACATCCAACCATGCGGGAACACATTCGGCAACCTTGCTAAAAAGGCTCTCAACCCTAGGTTGAGGGTTCCTGGTAACTGACCAGGTGCCTCCATTATCCTTGAGAATGGCATCAAACCTTATACATTAGAGGAAATTTGAGGTCTAAAATGCGCCTCCTAAGGAAAATAGTAAAATAATAGTTATTATTTTGGAGGAAGAATGAAAAAAACTAATTTTTTTGTTCATATTTTCAACATATCTCCCTGTGTTTTTACTCAAATTTCGAGTGGGAGAGCTCTTTTGATATGGAATTTAATTATGCATCCAACAAGTACCCACACTGCATACTTTTGACAGACGCCACTACCCCCAAAAAAAGAAATATCTGAAAAAATGTGATGATGACATCATCATCACATTTTTTCAGGTATTTCTTGTTTTTGGGGAAGTGAGATTTGTCAAAAGTATCCAGTGTGGGTACTTGTTGGATGTGGAATTAAATTTCGCATCCAACGAGCTCACCCACTCGGAATTTTAGTAAAAACACAGGGAGATATGTCGAAAATACGAACAAAAAAACTAGTTTTCTTTTATCACAAATATGTCAATTGAACCATTATGGTTGACTCATTTTATTGAAATTCTATTGGTTCTTGAATTCCAACTCCCAAAATTTATTGTTGACGCGTTTTCTTATAAGGCCCATTTTAGAACCCAAATTTCCTCTAATGTCTCATCAAGTGGGAACACATCCCTCAATCACATCAGAATGGCCATGCACTCATATCTGATCATGTGAGAGCACATCTCACAGTCATATCAGAATGGCCCTCAGTCCTAGACTGAGTATTCCTGGTAACTGACCAAGCACCTCCATTCCAAGAATGGCAATAGCCCTTATATCTGATCATGTAGGAACCAATCCTACAGTCACATCAGAATGGCTCAGCACTCATATCTGACATGGAAGGAACCAATCTTCTCACCATGACAAAATGGCTCAGCCCTTACATCTAACCATGGAATGAACCAATGGACTCATGGAATCATCGCTTCCCCTTGGAAGGAACATCGATCTGGAGAACACCAAGCTTTGACCTGAAGTACTCAAACTTCACTTTGGCTAATGGCTTCGTCAACACATCAGCTATATATTCATCCATTGCAACAGACTAGAGCTTCATTGTTCCCCTCTGCACCATATCCTTGATATAGTGATACTTGATCTTGATATGCTTCGACTTGTCATGGAACACTGGGTTCTTCGACAACTTCACACAACTCTGGTTGTCGCAATATATCCAAGTAGCATCTAGCTAGAGATCAAATAGATCAGACAGTAGCTTCCTTAGCCATACTTCCTCACAACTAGCTGAACAAGCTGTGACATACTTTGCTTCAGTTGTACTCAGTGCCACACAGGCTTTCTTCCTGCTAAACCAAGAGATAACACCTGATGCCATACTGAAGAAACGCCCTGAGGTGTTCTTCCTATTGTTGATGTAATTGTAACTTTGGAATGTATTCACTTGTATTTCTTATGTATTGTACCTTGATGTTTATTCCAGGATGTGTCTATAATGTAATTGAGTCATTTCATACCCCAATGTTCCGATTTGGAGGTTTTATAATGTAATCAAGTCATGTCAAGTCAATGTGGGTAACCCTCCTATTGTTCAAGGGTTAAAGTCCCTGCAGTTTCGAGGCACTAGGGTTGTTAGACTCACCTAGTGAAGTCGGTCCTAGTAGGGTTTAGTCAAGTTAGGAATTAGTATAAATAGAAAGTTAGCCTCTCTATTTATCACACACTCACTCACACTCAGTTGTAGCGCATAGTTGAGGAAGAAGAAGACACTGGGGCTAGGAAGAAAGAAGGTTACTACTGTCGGGAGATCATCTTACTGTTTTGGGTTTTACTTTTGGATTTGATTCTATCTCTGAGGAATTTGCAGATTTTTCTCCATTTATGGTTTCCCCGAGGAAAAACACTATGTTCATTGTCTCTTGTGTTTGATTGCTGTGCTTGTTATTCTCTCAGTTAAAGATCCTAATATAATGCTAGCTTAGTGTTAAAATTCTGACATGGTATCAGAGCTAACCAGAGAAGAAGACACTGTGCAGCTGCGGGAACTAGGGATTCCTACTTTGTGGATCTCTCTCCACAGATTTTCAGAAAAAGAAGGTTGGAATAACTCTCCTCCCTAGGGTGCATCTTTCTGTTGAAGCAGAATCTAATTATGAGGTTTTTCAGTTTTGGACCCGACACTGCTACCGAAAATTAGGGCTTTTCACAGAAGTGAAATTTTTTAGTGAGCCCAGGTCTAGATTGATCTCCTCACCAAAGTCGAAGTTTAGAGATCAATATCAAAGCATTTGGTTGGACAGAGCTCTAGAAAAGAAAAACCCTTATCTACTCTTGAACCAACACTACAGAATTTCAGCTCCAAATCCAGATCCGACATCTTGACCTGGTAAGATATAAATATTTTGTATTTCCATTTGGGGTTCTCAGTTAAGATGTCTCATCATACCAAGCTTTATGAAAAGCTTGAAAGAGATGATAAATTCTGAGCCTGGAAGTATAGGATCTCCCTGGTTATGGAAGAAAATGAGTTGGACTCCTACATCCATGAGGAGGTTCTAGTTCCAGAGGGAGAGGAGGCTAAGGCCTTACATAAGAAGAAGTTGTTTATGGAAAAGAGGATTATTGTTGATTCAATCAAGGATCACCTCATATGACATGTGTCCTCCGTCAAGACACCTAAAGCTATGTTTGATGCCCTAACCAAACTGTTTGAAGGGAAGAACATCAACCAAAAGATGACTCTAAGGAACCAGTTCAAGAATGTAAAGATCCAGAATGAGGAGACCATCCAGTCATACTTCACAAGGGTCTCCCAGATCAAAGAATAGTTGGAAATAGTAGATGAAGATGTGGAGAATGCATAAATTGTGATGACAACCTTGAATGGTCTCTTTAGGTCATGGGATTCTTTCATCCAAGGAATCTGTGGTAGGAAGAAATTAGTCAAGTCCTATATATTATGGGAAGAATGTTCTCAAGAAGAAGCTCGAATAGCATCTTGAGAAGAAAATATGGGAAGTGAAGATCAATCTCTCACAGTACACTCCAAGAAAGAAAGAAGGGAAAATCATCATCACCAAGGTAAGAATTCTCATCAGAAAAATCCATCCAAACTCAGATGTTATACATGCGATGAAATAGGACACTTTGCTAGAAATTGTCCCATGAATAAAAATGGATCCAAGAAGAAGAAGAAATCATTCTCACACTGCTGAGGATGATGATCCTCCCAGGAAGAAACTAAAACAAGAAAGTGAATACTCTTCAAGTGAAGAAGAATATGTTTTGATCTCTGCTCTCACGGGAACTGTCACTCATGAAAGAAAAGATTGGATTATTGATAGTGGGGCTTCCAAACACATGACTGATTTCAAGGAATCTTTTTAGAAACTATCCGAACATAATTCACCCCATAAGGTGAAACTTGGGGATGACTACCAATATCACATAAAAGGTAGTGGTGAATCCTCCTCCGAGATAGACTCTGGAAAGTCTATAAAAATGAAGATTAGAGGAAATTTCAACTCAAAATGGGCCTCCTAAAAAAATTAATAAAATAATAGTTAAAATAATAAAATAATATTTATTAATTTTGGAGGAAGAAAAGAAAACAAATTACCTTTTTGTTTGTATTTTAGACATATATCCCCATGTTTTTACTGAAATTTCGATCGAGATAGCTCATTGGATGTGGAATTAAATTTCACATCCAACGAGTACCCACTCAGCATACTTTTGATGGACCCTGCTACATCATCACATTTTTTAGGTATTTCTTGTTTTTGCAGTAGCGGGGTCCGTCAAAAGTATGCCGAGTGGGTACTCGTTCAATGTGGAATTTAATTCTGCATCATCATCATATTTTTTCAGGTATTTCTTGTTTTTGGGGTAGCGGGGTCTTTCAAAAGTATGCTGAGTGGGTACTTGTTGGATGCGGAATTTAATTTCGCATCCAACGATCTCTCCCAATCAAAATTTGGGTAAAAACACAGGGAGATATGTCAAAAATACAAACAAAAAAGTAGTTTTTTTTATGATACCTATCCCCAAATTTATATTAAAAAAGTGTTTAAGACCTATACATTATTTCAAATTTAAAACAATTTCATTGGCCAAAACATGATGAAATGGAGTTTGAGTTAAAGTTAAAAGGCCCATTTTGAGTTGAAATTTCCTCTAATTGGATGTCTTGTTTGTACCAGGACTAAAGAAGAATATTCTCTCCATATCGGCACTGGATGCAAAAGACATGAGGGTTGCATTTGTATATGGCCAGTTCCTCATGTGTTCAAGATGAAAGACTATCGATGATGCAATAGTAATTGGAGAACAAGAAGGAGGATTATACAAATTGAAGGGCTATTCAGAACAAGATTTGGTCCATGACATAGTAGCGCCAAATGAACTTTGGCACAGAAGGATTGAACATGTGCACTACAAAGCACTACTGCTTACAAGAAAAGTTGTTGAAGGTATTCCATAAATTCAAGCAAAACATGACGGAGTCTGCAAAGGATGTGCAAAAGGAAAGAATACAAAGAAGACATTTCCAAGTAGCTAGAGCAAGGCAAAAAGCATCTTGGAAATCATCCACTTTGATGTATGCATACCAATGTCATCAAGTTCACTAAGCGGGTATGTATACTATGTTTATTTTATTGATGGATTTTATAGGAAAACATGGATTTACTTCATGAAGAACAAAGATGAAGTTTTCAGCAAGTTCAAGGACTTCAAATTCTTGATCGAGAACCACATAGAAAAGAAGATCAAGACCTTTCAATCAGATAATGGTGGAGAGTTCACATCAAATGAATTCAAAAACTTATGCAAAGAATCATGGATTAAGAGGGTGTTATCCACTCCATATAATCCACAATAGAATGGGGTTGCAAAAAGGAAGAATAGAACTATCATGGAAGCTGCAAGAGCAATGCTTCATGATCAAGATCTTCCCATGAATTTATGGGAAGAAGCTGCCAGAACACTGTTGTATGTACAAAACCGTACTCCACATAGAGTACTCGAGAACAAGACATCTGAAGAAGTCTTTTCCAGAAAGAAACCAGAAGTCAGCCATCTCAAAATATTTGGCTGTCCAATGTACACACACATTCCGAAAGAAAAGAGGACAAAGTTAGATCCTTAAGGAAAGAAGGGTATATTTGTGGGATACTCTGAAAGCTCGAAGGCTTATAGAATATACCTCCCAGGATTCAAGAAGATCAACATCAGCAGGGATGTAACATTTGACAAAGACTCAGCTTACAACAAATCCAGAAAGAGCCCTGCTGAAGATCTTGAAGAAGCAACAGCACCCAGAATTCATGATACAACCATGAACAAAGAAACTCGAGAAGAAGATCAAGAATTTGAAGATCCTCAAGAACCTATAGATCCACCTCAAGAGAAGAATCCTCACATGAGGAAACATTCTTGGGTATGAGAAGCTGTCCAAGGTGCAGAAAGATATGGGGCTCCAGAAGAGAATCACAGAGAAAGAAAGAGAGCCAGATCCTGCTCCAAGTATGCAGCCTTATTATGTGACTTTATCAATAGAGAACCTTCCAATTATGAAGAAGGGGTAGAACAGAAAGAAAGGAATGATGCTATGATTGAATAGTATCAATCGATCATGAAGAATGATGTTTGGGATGTTGTCCCAAGACCAGAAGGGAAGTCAGTTGTAACTTCCAAATGGATCTACAAGATCAAGCATGTTGCAGATGGTAGAATAGAGAAATATAAAGTAAGATTCATGGCTCGTGGTTTCTCACAGAAAGAAGGAATATATTATGAAGAAACCTTTGCACCTGTAGCTAGATATATTTCCATCAGATCAGTACTTGCTCTGGCTACAGTAATGAAATGGAAGATACACCGAATGGATGTCAAGACTACTTTCTTGAATGGTGTAGTGGAAGAGGAAGTGTATTTAGAGAAGCCACTCGGTTTTGGGACACATGATAGGGAGTCTCATGCGTGTAGATTGAATAAAGCCCTATATGGTTTGAAATAGGCACCCAGGACATGGTACGACAGAATTGACAGCTTTCTATCCAGTTTGGGCTTTACCAAAAGTAAAGCAGATTCAAACCTTTACTACAAGGTTGAAGTTGGAAACCCAGTGATGCTCCAATTGTATGTAGATGATCTATTTGTAACAGGTATGGATGGGTTGATTACTGATATGAATAGAAATCTTGCTGCCGAGTTTGAAATCAAGGACTTGGGTATGATGCATTATTTTCTAGGCATGGAGGTGTGGCACAATGCAGATGGAATATCCCTTGGACAAGGGAAGTATGCAGTAGTTATCCTGAAGAGGTTCGGGATGATGGAATGCAAGGCGATGACCAAACCTATGGCATTGAACCTAAATCTATTGAGTGATGCTTCATCAGAAGCAGTTGATGCTACAATGTATCATCAAATGATTGGGTCCTTGATGTACCTGATGAACATGAGACCAAACATTTGCTTTGCTGTGAACACCTTGATCCAGTTTTTGACAGATCCGAGACATGTTCACTTAATTGCTAAAAAGCATATTCTGAGGTACCTAAGGGGTACAATTCATTATGAGCTCAAGTATGAGGTGAATCAGAAGATTAACCTAGAGCATTATGTTGATTCAGATTGGGAAGGCAGTGCCACCAATAGGAAGAGCACTTCAGGATGTTGCTTCAGTATGTGATCAGGTGTGATATTTTGGTTTAGCAGGAAGCAATCCTATGTGGCACTAAGTACAGCTGAAGCAGGATATGTCACATCTTGTTCAGCTAGTTGTGAGGCAGTATGGCCAAGGAAGCTACTGTATGATTTATTTGATCTCCAGATGGATGCTTCTTGTATACATTATGACAACTAGAGTTGCGTGGAGTTGTCGGCGAACCCGGTATTCCATGACAAGTCGAAGCATATCGAGATCAAGTATCACTATATCAGGGATATGGTGCAGAGGGGAGTAGTGAAGCTCTAGTATGTTATGAAGGAAGAACAAATAGATGATGTGTTGACAAATCCATTGGGTAGGGTGAAGTTTGAGTACTTTAGGGAGAAGCTTGGTGTTCTCCAGAACGAGGTTCCCTCCAAAGGGAAGTGATGAGCCCATGAGCTATTCTGACATGGTGAAAGGATTGGTTCCTTCCATGGTCAGATGTAAGGGCTGAGCCATTCTGTCATGGTGAGAGGATTGGTTCCTTCCATGTCAGATATGAGTGCTGAGCCATTCTGATGTGACTGTAGGATTGGAACCTACATGATCAGATATAAGTGTTGAATGCCATTCTCTGAATGGAGGCACCTGGTCAATTACCAAGAATCCTTAGCCTGGGGCTGAGATCCCTTCTGACATGTATGATGTATTAGTTCCTCGCATTCGCATATGTAAGTGGAGAGCCCTTTCAACATGTAGGTTTGATTGGCTCCTCTCATGGTCGAATGTAAGTGCAGAGCCCTTTCAACATGTATGTTGGATTGGTCCTCTCATGGTCAAATTTAAGTGCAAATCCTTTTTGACATGTATGTTGGATTGGTTGCTCACATGGTCACATGTGAGTGCTGGGCCTTTCTGATAGGGTTGTGGGATGTGTTCCCACATGGTCATATGTGAGTGCTAGGCATGCCTTTCTTATATGATTATAGGATTGGTTCCTACATGATCAGATATAAATGTTGGACCGGCCATTCTGACTTAGGGTCAGATATAAGTGCTGGAAGAAGACCTACATGGAGGCTAGGCCTACAACCAGCATGAAAAAGGGCTGGCTCTGTAGAACTTCATGTGACGAGAAGAATCATGAGATAGCACCCATGATGATCCACTGATGGTGTTCTAGTGATGATGATTGAGATCGAGTGATGATGATCGAGATCGAGTGATGGTCTAGATACAGATAAAGACGACTTGAATATAGAGATGACGTGAAGGTGAAGATGATGAGGAATTGATGATGATCCAGATGATATAGAGAAGAATACTTGTTCTGATAAATTGTGTCGAGATAATACCTTCCTCATTAAGAGGGACTGTTGATGTAATTGTAACTTCAGAATGTATTCACTTGTATTTCTTATGTATTTTACTGTGATGTTTATTCCAGGATTTGTCTGTAATGTAATTAAGTCATGTCATGCCTCGATGTTCTGTTCAAGAGTTTCTATAATGTAATCAAGTCATGTCAAGTCAATGTGGGTAACCCTCCTATTGTTCAAGGATTAAAATGCCTACAGTTTCGGGGCTCTAGGGTTGTTAGACTCACCTAGTGAAGTCGGCCCTAGTAGGGTTTAGTCAAGTCAGGAATTACTATAAATAGAGATCTAGCCTCTCTAATTATCACACACTCACTCACACTCAGTTGTAGCGCATAGCTGAGGAAGAAGAAGACACTGGGGCTAGGAAGAAAGAAGGTTACTACTGTCGGGAGATCATCTTACTATTTTGGGTTTTACTTTTGGTGTTGATTCTATCTCTGAGGAAGTTGTGGGGTTTTCTCCATTTATGGTTTCCCTGAGGAAAAACACTGTGTTCATTGTCTCTTGTGTTTGATTGTTGTGCTTGTTATTCTCTCAGTCAAAGATCCTAATATAATGCTAGCTTAGTGTTAAAATTCTAACACTTATCGATGGAAATGCCTACCCAATATGAATCAACATAAACCTCTAGGTTAATCTTCTGATTCACCTCATACTTGAGCCCATAATCAACTATACCCCTTGAGTACCTCAGAATATGCTTTGCAGCAATCAAGTGAACATGTCTCAAATCTATTAAGAAATGGCTCAAGGTGTTCACAGCAAAGCAAATATCTGGTCTCCTGTTCATCAAGTACATCAAGGAGCCAATCATCTGATGATACATCATAGAATAAACCGCTTCTGATGAAGCATCACTCAATAGCTTTAGGTTTTATGCCATATGTGTGGTCATGGCCTTGCAGTCCATCATCCCAAACCTCTTCAGGATCTCTACTGCACATTTCCCTTGTCCGAGGGATATTTCATATGCATTCTACCACACCTCCATGCCTAGAAAATAATGTGTCATACCCATGTCCTTCATTTCAAACTCAACAGCAAACTTCCTCTTCATATCAGTAATCAACCCATCCATACTTGTTACAAACAGATTATCTACATACAGTAAGAGCATCACTGGGTTGCCATATTCAACCTTGTAGTAAAGTTTGGAATTTGATTTATTCTTGGTAAAGCCCAAAGTGGATAGAAAGCTGTCAATTCTGTTGTACCATGTCCTGGGTGCCTATTTCAAACAGTACATGGATTTCTTCAACCTACACACATGAGAATCCCTGTCATGTGTCTCGAAACCGAGTGGATTTTCCACATACACTTACTCTTCCACTACACCATTCAAGAAATCAATATTGACATCCATCTGGTGTATCTTCCATTTCATCACTACAACTAGAGAAAGTATTGATCTGATGGAAGTGTATCTAGCTACAGGTGTAAAATTTTATTCATAGTCTATTCCTTCTTTTTGGGAGAAACCACGAGCAACGAATCTTGCTTTATATTTTTCTATGCTACCGTCTGTAGCATGCTTGATATTGTAGATCCATTTGGAAGTTTCAACTGACTTCCCTTTTGGTCTTGGAACAAAATCCCAAACATCATTCTTTTTGATCGATTGATACTCTTTGATCATACCATCCTTCCATTCTTTCCACTCTTCCACTTCTTCATAATTGGAAGGTTCTTTATCGATGAAATCACATAGTAATGCTACATATCCGGAGCAGGACCTTGTCCTCTTTCTTTCTCTATGGTTCTCTTTTGGAGCCCCTTATCTTTCCGCACCTTGGATAGATTCTCATACCCAAGCAGGTTTCCTCTTATGAGGATTCTTCTCATGAGGTGGATATACAAGTTCTTGAGGTTGTTCAAATTCTTGATCTTCTTCTTGATATTATTCGTTCATGGTTGTGTCATGAATTCTGGGTGCTTCTGTTTCTTTAGGTTCTTCAGCAGGTCTCTTTCTAGATTTGTTGTAGGCTGAGTCTTTTTCAAATGTTACATCCCTTCCAATATTGATCTTCTTGAATCTTGGGAAGTATATTCTGTAAGCCTTCGAGCTTTCAGAGTATCCCACAAATATACCATTCTTTCCTGAAGGATCTAACTTGGTCCTCTTTTCTTTTGGGATGTGTATGTACACTGGATAACTGAATATTCTGAGATCGTTGACTTCTGGTTTCTTGTTGAAGAATAATTCTTCAGGTGTCTTGTTCTCAAGTACTCTATGTGGAGTACGGCTATGTACATACATCATTGTTTTGGCAGCTTCTTCCCATAGATGCATGGGAAGATCTTGATCATGAAGCATAGCCTTTGCAGCTTCCATGATCGTTTGATTCTTTATTTCTGCAACCTCATTCTGTTGTGTATTATATGGAGTACTTAACTCCATCTTAATTCCTAAATCTTTCCATAATGCTTTGAATTCATTTGAAGTGAATTCTCCACCATTGTCTGTTTGAAAGGTCTTGATCTTCTTTTCTGTGTGGTTCTCGATCAAGGCTTTGAATTCCTTGAACTTGATGAATACTTCATCTTTTTTCTTCATGAAGTAAATCCATGTCTTCCTAAAACAATCATCAATAAAGGAACATAGTATACATACTCACTTAATGAACTTGATGACATTGGACTGCATACATCAGAGTGGATGATTTCCAAGATTCCTTTTGCCTTGCTCTCACTACTTGGAAATTTCTTCTTTGAGTTCTTTCCTTCCGCACATCCTTTGCAGACTCCATCATGTTTTGCTTGAATTTCTGGAAGACCTTCAACATCTTTTATTGCAAGTGGTAGTGCTCTGTAATGCACATGTGTAATCCTTCTATTCCAAAGTTCATTTGGCTCTATTTTGTCATGGACCAAAGCTTGTTCTGGATGGCCCTTCAATTTGTATAGACCTCCCTCTTCTTCCCCAATCACTACTGCATCATCAAAAGTCTTTCCCTTTGGCCGCGTGAGAACTTGGCCATCTACAAATGCAACCCTCATGGATTTTGCATCTAATGCAGATATGGAGAGGATATTCTTCTTTAGTCCTGGTACAAACAATACATCCTTAATTTTTATAGACTTTCCAGAGTCTAGCTTGTAGGAGGATTCACCACTACCTTTTATGGGATATTTGTATTCATCCTCAAGTTTCACCTTGTGAGGTGAGTCATTTTCAGATAGTTTCACAAAGGATTATTTGAATCTCGTCATATGTTTGGAATCACCACTATCTATAAGCCAATCATTGCTTCCATGTGAGATAGTTCCCATGAGAGTGAAGATCAGCACATATTCTTCATCGCTTGAAGAATCATCACTTTCTTGTCTGAATCTCTTTGTGGAAAGTTCATCATCCTCTGCAGCATGAGCATTATGTCTTCTTTTATTTCCCTTATTCTTATGGGAGATAATATTGTTTCTAGGACAATCTTTGGCAAAGTGTCCTCTTTCATCACATGTATAGCATCTTAATTTAGATAAGTCTTTTCTAGTTTTATCTTTCTGGTGGAAGGTCTTACCTCTGGAGTGATGAGAGTTTCTTCTGCTTTTCTTGGAGTGAAATATGAGAACTTGATCTTCACTTCCCATCTTCTCTTATCAAGATTTTATCTGAGCTTCTTATTGAGAGCATTCTTCCCATAGTCTGTTGAACTTGACTAACTTCTTTCTGGCATAGATTTCTTGAATAAAGGAGTCCCGTGATCTAGGGAGACCATTCAAGGTGGTCATTACAATCTCTGCATTTTGCACTTCTTCATATACAGCTTATATCTATTCCTTGATCTGAGAGACCCTTGTAAAGTAAGACTAGATTGTCTCTTCATTCTGGATCTTTACATTCTTCAGTTGGTTTCTTAGAGTCATCTTCCGGTTTATGTTCTTCCCTTCAAACAATTTGGTTAGGGCATCAAACATAGCTTTAGGTGTCTTTAGGGAGGACACCTGTGGCATGAGGTGATCCTTTATTGAATCAGAAATAATCCTCTTTTCCATAACCAAATTCTTCTTGTGTAAGGCCTTAGCCTCATCTCCCTTTGGAAGTAGAACCTCGTCACTGATATAAGAGTCCAACTCATTTTCTTCCAGGACTAGGGAGATCGTATACTTCCAGGATCGGAATTTATCTGCTCCCTCAAGATTTTCATCAAGCTTAGTATGATGAGACATATTAACTGAGAACCTTAAATGGAAATACAAAATATTTAGATCTTACCAGGTCAAGATGTCGGATCTGGATTTGGAGCTGAAATTCTGCAATGTTGGTTCAGGGGCAGATTAGGGTTTTGATTTTCTGGAGTTTTGTCAAACCAAATGCTTTGATCTTGATTTATAAACTTTTATTTTGAGGAGGATATCAATCTAGGCTTGTTCTCACTGAAAAATTCCACTTCTGTGGAAATCCCTAATTTCCAGTAGTAGTGTCGAGTCCAAAACTAAAAAACCTCAGAATTGGATTCTGCTTCGATAGAAAGATGCGCCCTAGGGAGGAGAGTTAATGCAACCTTATTTTGCTGAAAATATATGGAGAGAGATCCACAAAGTAGGAATCCCTAGTTTCTGCAGCTGCACATTGTCTTCTTCTGAGGTTAGCTATGATACCATGATAGATTTTTAACATTAATGTAGCATTATATTAGGATATTTAACTTAGAGAATAACAAGCACAACAATCAAACACAAGAGACAATGAACATTGTGTTTTTCCTCAGGGAAACCATAAATGGAGAAAACCCCACAACTTCCTCAGAGATAGAATCAACACCAAAAGTAAAACCCCAAAATAGTAAGATGATCTCCCGACAGCAGTAACCTCTTTCTTCCTAGCCCCAGTGTCTTCTTCTTCCTCAGTTATGCGCTACAACTAAGTGTGAGTGAGTGTGTGATAAATAGAGAGACTCAATCTCTATTTATACTAATTCTTGACTTGGAAATAACCTACTAGGGCCAACTTCTCTAGGAGAGTCTAATAACCCTAGTGCCACAGAACTGTGGGGACTTTAACCCTTGATCAATAAGAGGGTTACCCATAATGACTTGACATGACTTGTTTACATTATAGAACCTCCCGATAGGAACATTAGGGCATGACATGACTCAAGTACAATACAGACACATCCTAGAATAAACATCGGGGTACAATACATAATATATACAGATGAATACATTCTAAAGTTACAAATACATTAACAATTTTACCACATAATTCCTGGAAGCCCAACCTTATTGGTCAAAATTTCTTGATTAACTAAGCCAGGTGTGAAGGAAACTCCAAAAGTGCAGGTTGTTCTACCTTATTGTGTATTTTTTTTGTGTTTGCACGTTTCTGAAAGCTCCTACATTGCATTCACTACAACAACATAAGAGCCTCTTCAAGCAAACTTCTGACTTCGTTCAACTACAATCGGTAGAAGGAGGACATTGAGATTTATTTTTATGCAAAGGACTCTACAAATTCACCATGGAAATGGACATAGAGTCGAATCATGTTGTAGACAAAGAAAAATATTGGAATAAGCTTGATGAACCATATGGCTTCTATGCCTTTCAATTTCTAAGGATATTCTCTTCCACATCACTGGATTGAAGAATCCCAAGTGGATATGGGACCAACTTTCTACTCTATTTGATAAGAAATATGACTTGAGAATTTATCAACTGGAGAATGAGTTGATATCTCTAAACCCGATAAACTTTGAAACCATGAATGACTTCTTTACCATGTTTAAGCACCTGGTGCTCCAATTGAAGCAGTGTAAAGTTGAGAAGGAATATGATCAACTCATCCTCTCCATCTTTTCCAAACTTGGTGCACATTACTATGTTTTTTTTTCCACCTTTCATACTAGGAAGATCACAATCCTGAATCAGAAGATGCTGACCCTCAATGCCTTCATTGAGTCTATCACCAATGAGCATAACAAGCTTGTCCAAATGGGAATCATCAAATCATCTACAGAGAAATCCGTGTTTGTTGGAGCACCCAAAGCTACAAATGGAAAGGGAAATAAAAAGAACCAAAAGACAAAATTTGATCCTCCCAATCCAAAGGAGAAACACTAGCAGCTGGATGAGCCCTCGGGCTCAACAAATTACAAGAAAAAGGGGAAAGAAGGAAAAGAAAAGATCAAATTTTCTTATTGTGGAAGGGGCTTTCATCTTGAAAGTTATTGCATCAAGAGACAACTTGATCAAATGACTCTTCTCCTTGATAAGAATAACATCGATCTTCCTTAAGGTGCAAGGAAGAAAGAAAATCAAGATCAAAACAATCAACCCGAAAGAGGACATGCCCTCATGGATAATGTTTCGAATTCTAAAGCTCTGATCATTGAATATGGTGCTTCAAACCATATGGTGGCAATAAAAGACTCCTTTTCATCCCTAGACTCTGCATTCCCATCCACATGGGAGATGACACTCAAATCACATCAAAGGGAAAAGGTACTGTCAAACTAGAACATGGAAGCTTCAATAATGTTCTTTATGTTCCCTCTTTGGCTTCAAACCTCTTGTCTCTGTATCAAATGACACACACAGGTTTACCCAAAAGAGTAATGCTCATCCCGAATAATGTTGAGATCTCATATATTGCATCCAGAAAACTCATTGCAACAGGTATAGTGAATCATTCTGCTAAGCCCTATTAGTTCTCCAAGTTTGTGCCTGATCAAAATCCTACCACCCTTCTAACTCGGCCACCTGAGATCAGCCACCTATGGAATGAAGAAAGGTTTGAACACCTAAATTTCAAATACTTTCAGAAAATTCAAAAACATTCCATGGTGGAAGGCCTCCCTACAATCAAAACCGCCAAAGGAATTTGCAAAGGATGCATTATCGGCAAGCATCCTGAGCATAAATTTGATCGGGAAAAGGAAATTCGAGCTACATGTATTTTGGGGCTGATCCATTCTGATACTAGCGGTCCAATTCCTACAACCTCCATGAGTTGTTCAAGGTATGTGCTCACTTTCATCTATGATTTGTCTAGATTCACATGGGTCTATTTTATCAAGAAAAAATCTGAATTTCTTGAAAATTTCATTGATTTTAAGGCTTCAGTTGAGAATGCTTATTGGAGAAAGATCAAATCTCGCATATATGATAATGGAGGAGATTACATAAAATCTAATCTACTGCAATTTTTTACTAAAAGTGGAATCAATATTCAGCACTCCATTTCCTACACACCTCAGCAGAAGGTCGGTGTAGCGAAAAGGAAAAACTGAGCCCTAACAGAGATGACAACCTGCATGCTTGAATCTAAAGATTTGGCTGATAATATTTGGGCCGAAGCTATGAATTTTTATTCCTACATTCAGAACAGGGTTCCTCATTCATCCGTGAAATTAAAAACACATTTTGAATCATACTTTGGTCACAAACCGGATGTGTGCAATTTCATAGTTTTTGGGTCCACTGCTTGGGCTTGAATTCCACTAGATAAGAGGAATTCTTTGCAACCGCAAAGTATTGAGTTCATGTTCATTGGGTATCAAGAGGAATCAAATGTATACAAAATCTTGAATATCAGAACCAAAAATATATTCATATAGAGATGTGTCTGCTTCGAAGAACCTCTCCAATATGTGAAACTAGTAGAGGAAGAAACTGTTGAAATTTCCTCTCGTTCTAATGATGAAAATGCAAGTGTGAGCTATGACATTTCATATATGATGTGTGGTATCAGTGAGAATGATATAGCAGGTTCTGAATCATATCCTAATTTTCCCATTCAACTACCAAAATGGGAATAAAAGACTCTCACTTATGACGTGTTAGATGTTGGAAATCTTGTCGATACAGGGAGAACTCGATCAATTTTCAAAGAGAAGGTATTACTCTTTATTGTAATGATTATTTTATTTCTGAGACCTGCTACATGATTATTGGGTCTGATCCTAAGTCATATTATCATGCTCATAGTTATCCTATATGGCAAGCTGCAATGGATGAAGAGTTCAACTCTCTCTGAAAAAGTGCAACTTGGGAGCTAGTTTCCCTTCCACCTAGGAGGAAACTTGTTCAATGCCAGTGGGCATATTGGATAAATGTTGATGCAGATGGATAAAACTGAAAATATAAAGAAAAACTGGTAGAAAATATATTCTCCCAAGTCCAAGGAGTGGACTACACTAGCACCTTTGCACCTATGGAAAAATTAGATTCTATAAGGCTAGTTTTGGCCATTACTGCATCCAAGCACTGGGAGGTGCACCATATAGATCTAAAAAGTGATTTTATTCATGGAGAAATGCAAGATGAGATATACATGAATCATCATGAATGCTACACATCATATCCATCATTGGTTTTCAAGCTACACAAATCCTTATATGGCTTAAAACAAGCCCCAATATCTTGGTACACCGAAATGGATACTTTTCTTCTCTCACAGAACTTAGAAAGATGTAAGTATGATGCAAATTTGTACTTGCAGAGATATGAAGGTAATTTTATGATTATATTTATCTATGTTGATGATATTTTAATCATAGGAAGCACACTTGCTTCAATTTCTTTTATAAAAATTGCTTTACATGAAGCTTTCAAGATGAGTGTTCTAGGCCTGCTAAGGTAGTTCCTCAAGATAGAAATAACGCAATTTTTTTATGGGATTATGGTGACACAATAAAAATATGAATGATACCTGTTAATTAAGTTTAATATGGATGATTTCAAGGAAGCACCTTTCCCATTCATCCTAGAAATCAATCTTGAAGAGGGAAAAACTACTCCACATGTGGATTCTACTCTGTACTGTCAGTTGATCGGAAGCCTTCTCTACTTGACACATTGAAGGCCTGACATTTGTTATGCTTCAAATTTTGTATCAAGGTGTATAAATAAGCCTCATGATATTCATTGGAGGGAATCCATGTGGATTATACAGTACGTACAAGGTACTAGATCCTATGGCATTCACTATGCTCCTGATTCCGAACTAGACTTGGTAGGATATACAGATTCTGATTGGGAAGGAGAAGAATAGATTGAAAGTCCACTTATGGCTATGTTTTTATGTTTGGTGATGGGTCTATTTGATGGTCAAGCAAAAATTAGGCTACCATTTCCCTTTCTTCGGCTGAGGCAGAGTACAAGGGAGCGGTCAATGCATGCATCTAGGGAGTTTGGATGCAAGGTATTTTGTCTAAGTTTGATATTGGTAGTGTTTAATATACTGTCATTTTGGTGACAACCAAAGTGATATAAACATATTAATAGATATAGTTCAGATACAGAGAAAAAAACAGATTGAGATCCACATGCACTACATCAGAGAACTTGTGCATGAAAGGACAGTTGTTTTGCAATACTACCCCACAGATGAGCATATTGCAAACATTTTGACCAAGAAATTTACTGACAAAAATTTCACTCACCTCCGTTCACTTTTGAGGGTGACTTCCATGGTGAATTGAGATTACTCTTTAGTCTTCAATTTGAGGGGATTTTTTTTTCCACGGGTTTTTCCTCTTTTCCTCACTTAGATGTTTTTGGATCATTTTTAGAGTTATTTTGTAAAGGGTAACCTATTGCCTTTGTTGTCAGGGAAATATCTTTTTTTCACTTCTCCACATGAGTATATATTAACGGGGGGGTGGTGGTTGGAGTCATTATCCAACCCACACATATTTATTTGGTGAATTTGGCCTAATTTACCACTTATCTTAAGTTATTGACTCGAATATGTGACCACATCCTTAATGGGATCATCCTCCTTCAATCAGGGAGCCTAACTGAGTCTTATCCTTCAATTAGGGAAACTAATAGAGCTTCCTCCTTTAATAAAGGAGAAAATATGGGTCAATCTACATGACCTAAGCGCCCCATATAAGTTAACCGATGGTTGTTCCACCTACTCTCAGTTAAACTATTGTTGTAAAGGCACCTCCATCATTATTTTTCCTATTTTTGGTAAATTCCAGTTAACTGGAGTGATTAAAGGCACCTCAAACAATTTTTGGTGACTCAGTTTAGTTCAGTTCAATCGATCTCACCTTAATTAAGTCAAACATGTGCCCTCACCTACTGATAGACATGCAGTTGAGTTCTATTTAGTTAGACTCAGTCTAAACTTCCTCTAATTCAGTTAGAGTCAATTATGGTTGTGATTAGTGGTTAACAGATGTACCGAGTGGTGTCTAACTAACAGTTAAGATGCTCTCATATATGCAATTCAAATGACCTCTCTAGTATTCAAATTTTCTCGCTATTCATGCCATTGTATGACATTGTATCACTGCTTTTTTATTAATGATAACTATTATACATCTGCAACTCCTAATTGCACTATTTTTCATGTCATTTGTTTTTGTAATTGATCTATGAAATCTTCTTTAAGTTTTTTCTTGGTCCTCATATTACTATGACTCAAATTTCATATTAAAAATATTTTAATATGTGTACAATATGGAAAGATTAAATTGAACAACAATAGAGTTTTTCTAATGTCCTTACCTGACCACCAATGACCATAGAAGTACCATGTGTTGGTCCACGGCCATAACAGGATTGACCACACATCGTGCACACATGTGGCTTGATCTGGGGCACATGGGATGTCAATATATCCCCACCAATAGATGTTCCTCTACCACTGGAAATTGATGGTTGTAACCCACTAGAGGAAGAGGGGTCTTCTTAGTCATAGTTGTGCTGTGGTAGTAGATCATCTCAGCTAGCATAAGAAATGTCTCCTATGTCTGGGTAATCATATCACGTGCAAGAGGGATGTCTGGCATCGATAGCTGGACATGGGGTGGAGGTATCTGTTTACCAACATCTCTATGGCTAGAATTGCGATGGTTTTGTGGGATCCCCTTACTAGCCTCCTTGAACCCCAACATGTCAAAATAGTTGACATGTTTTCCCATCACAAACTCTACATAAATCTTTAAAAATTATTAATATTGCTCTTTGACCATGAAAATAATTTTTAGATCTCAATATGTTTGGGAAATTATTGAAAATGGATATACAAAACTTCAAAAAGAAGCAACATTCCACGCAGTCCCATAGTAGCCACTGCAATCATATATAAAAATAAAATATCATTAGACAAATAAACACATGGTATAGTGACATCTCTAAGCAATAAAAAGTGTTAAACTAATGTACGACAAATAAAAACATAAACTATTTATAATTTAAATTTTGAAAGGGATCTTGAATTTTACACTAAAGAATAAATATTTAACACTTTTTCATCTTAAATTTATGTCGTACATTTATATTAATTCCAATTTTGAGATGCATACATTAAATGTCCGGTGTGCATATGTTTATTGGGAAGCTCATCTACCTTATTTTAATTCTTGGATTATGAAATTTCATCAAAACTATGAGGTGTTCACTAATGCCCTTGGAGGACCAACTCCCAAATTGCGGGTAGAGGCAAGGGCTAGAGCTTAGAAGAGGTGGAAGAAGGTTATATTGATGAATACAATCCCAATATAGGCAAGGATTTCAATAGATATGTAATTATTTGTTGTAGCATGAATTTGTTTGGACTCCATAGGCCGTTTAGCATCTTTGTTTATATGTAATCTGGGGCATGTATGGATTCCACTTGATGTTATTTTAGTTGTATGCACTCTTTCTATATACCCATGGGAGAATTTGCATATTTGTGTATAGTGTATTTTATGGCATCAATGTTTCTAGTGTATTCTATCATGTATGATAGTATGTGATTGGCACGTAATCCAACAACTCAACCTCCCTATGTATCTTGATGTTCAGTGAGCCTATTGTTGAACTCTATTGTCTTAACGTTAACCAAAATGTACCCTTCAGTGAACTGGAAATATTTGTTAAGCATGGGAAGATTCTATACCTTATTTTAACACTTGGATTGGGAGGTTTCATCAAAACTATAAGGTGTTGATTAATGTTCTTGGCAGACCAACTTTGATATTTCAGATATAGGCAAGGGATTTACCATGTTTGTTTCTATATTTTAGTGAAGATATGAATTCTACTTG
Organism: Pseudotsuga menziesii; assembly: GCA_001517045.1. Taxonomy (NCBI): domain Eukaryota; kingdom Viridiplantae; phylum Streptophyta; class Pinopsida; order Pinales; family Pinaceae; genus Pseudotsuga; species Pseudotsuga menziesii. The sequence goes on along the minus strand of LPNX010533019.1, from coordinate 33,377 downwards.
AATTTTTTTTAGTTATATGAAACGTTGCAATATACTTTAGAAACTTTGCATATTTTTGAATTTTGGTTTAGATTCACAAGGATGCTTGTGAATATACATATGAAAATAGTGAAATTGATTTATTTTTATGAGTAAATTGAGGTTTTCGTTTCCATTGGGAATGCAAATTTCTTACGCAACCTTGCAATATACTTGAGAAACTTTGTATATTTGTGAATTTTGGTTTGGATTGACAAGGATGCTTGTGAATATACATATGAAAATAGTGAAATTGATTTCTTTTTTTATGAGTAAATTGAGGTTTTGGTTTCCATTGGGCATGTAAATTTCTTTATGGGCATATAAATTAAAAAAAATGGTTTCAATTCATATTAGGGCATCGAAATTATTGAAAATACCGAAATTAGCATGAGAGCATTTGGTGTCAATACCTCACAATGAATAGATTGATCCCCTAGGGGGAGTTTGTTTGCATTTTATCACCCAAATCACATTCACCCTTTCTTTTTTTGGTCGGCTTGAACACGTTGTTAAACGTGGTTGTGGAGAAAATGGCAGGCTTAGCCTGTTTTAAGAATAAATCATGTTTTACATAACGTGTGTGCATTTTTATACACTATAATGCATCATGTTTTAGATATGCATAATGCACACATGTTTTACTTAACTATCCTAATGGGCAAGCATGGTGGCAGGCTTGGCACTAGGATTGGTAGGGCCAACAATGCTTGGGATGATTTTTTTATGGTTCTTGAATAATTGGCTTCAATATATCATTGTATCTAAAAGTTCCCTCAACTTTGTGCACTCACCCTTGTTTATTTTGAATTTGGCATGAATTCCATAAAATAAATCTCGTCAGTACACTTGTCTCATACATGTGCAATCTAGGAAAAGCATAAGTTCTAGTCCACCAAAAATTCTAAAGTATAAACACCTATTAATGTAATTATCCTTTGTTTTAATCCATGTCCTGTTTAAATACCCATATATTTGGCCTCATTTCTTCTCTTAGCTTTTGAGATGGTCGAGAGATATAAGGTATCAGATTAAGCTTGCGGTCTCAAAGGGAGTGGGTTCAAGTCCCACTCTCAACAATACAGCCGTTGATCATAACTCAAATCCCACTTTGAATGAAATGTATCATAAAATGAAGAAGCACATTGATAAAAGATATCTATGATGATCACAAGATGTGTTTGTCGAGATGGCTCAGTGATCTAAGGAACCAAACTCAAGTTCAGGTTTTGGAAAGTGGGTTTGGGTTCAAATCCCCCTTCTGACAATAAGGTGCGAACATATTGAACTTTTCTTTTCATGTGATTTCCATCACAACTCTATGAATATTCTAGATGTTTCTATTACAATTTCTATGAATGTTTCATTAGGTATTGGAGAATGTCTAATTAATGAATAGTTTCATAGTCAACCTGCAGATTTACATCTTATTAATGTCTTACCATTAAATATTCACTCAGGAAGCCTTTTTTATAAAACGTGTTTGGTAATCTTGTTGTCGGAAATTAAATCCGTTCTCTAGAAGACATATTTCCTTCCAATATATGTAAACGTCAAGACAGTTTTTTAGTATTGTATTCCTTAAAAATAGTATTCAAGAGCTCAACCTTTGTGTTAAAGAAAGGAAAAGTATATTTATGAAACAAGAGAATTATTTCGTATGCAGTTGTAGTTGTTGATTTTATGTAATGAATATATACATATATCTTTCCAAGAGAACTTGTGCATGTATTGTTTATATTTTCCCATTATAAAAATATTATCAAGAACAAAGAATATATGTTGCAACATTAATCTATATTGTTGTAGCTCAAGTTTGGTACACTTTTTAAAGAAACAGAGCACACACAGCTGCCATATATCCTTCATCCGATATCAAAGCTAAATGTTTTTGCTCCAAAATCTTTGTTGCATTTATTGAAAGCCATAAATGGTTTCCACATGTCGATCATATTTGTTAAGTTTGTAGTGTTGAAGACATTTACCACCATACACACTCTTTTTGGTCAAATTGGCCTAGTTAAACCACAATCCTAAGTATAATTGACATTAATTGACATCAGTGGAGCATTAATTGACATCATTCAGTCACACCCACGCCTACCTACAGTCAAGGAGGCTAACTTAGGCTTCTCCTACAGTCAAGGAGGTTAACTAGAGCACTCTGGGGGTGATCTGAGTGATATTAATGCACCTAATTGCTAACTAATGGTTACAATCAGTTAAGGTGCCTCCTCTCATTAAATATATTATTTAATGATTATTTATTATTATTTAATGATATGGAGTCAACAGGGCACCTCCACCAACTTATGATGATCATTTCAGCTTCAGTTAACCTCATCGGGGTTCATTGAAGTCATGGAGCACTAGCACTTGATGGTTGGCTTGCTATGACATGTGTTTGATCTCCTTCAGTTGAGATTTAATCAATTATTGCACTCTGACTTTAGTTAGGGTTTCGTGAGTCAATTAGGGTTTTGGTCAAGTGGTTAACTAAGTGTGATTGAATGGCTGACAGTCAGTTAAGCCAGACTCACTCATTATTTCAAATTGACTCCTTGGGTATTCGAATTTCTCATTGATTCAAGATATTTCTTGACATTGGTATTGTAACCATTCATTCTTTATTGAATATACAGAGAGGAAACCATTCTGGTTCCGATTAACACCATTTCATGAGTCATTTGTTGATTATTCTTTGATGAGATTGATGCTTTGTTCCTAGATCAATGTGCAAGAATAATATGGTATCAGAGCTTACAGTGGGACGAAGAAATATCTCTCAAAAACAAGCTTTTTGACAGATTTCTCCATGAAATTTGAGCAATAGCTCAAAATTCCAGCACTGCACCAGAAGCCAAGGCTTACCACTCAATATACCAAGTAAAGAACTTGTTGATCAAGCTTTCTTGTTTCACTATGTTGGGTGTGATGAAAGCCTAAAATGTGCAGGATGACCAACCTTACGGTGCCCCTTTTGTTTTGATTTGTAGGTTTTAATAGGTACAACTTCGAATGGACTCATCAATTCCTCTTCTCACCCCATTCACAAGCTATTCAGAATGGAAGTTGAAGATGGTTGCATCTCTGAAGAGACGAGGTCTCTATGAGGTGTCTATTGGGCTTGGAAAAGAGTCTTATGAGAATGATAATGACTGGATAAATGACAATGATAGATCTTTTGGAGCAATAGGTCTGGCCCTTTCTCCTAGCTTGTACTACCTTATTGGTTCTGCTGAATACCCAAAGGATCTCTAGACCAAATTAGACAAAACCTTTGGCAAGCACAATGAGGATCCTAATAACACTTTGGAGATCACATCCAGCACCACAAGATTTCTTTACTCAAAAGTCTCAGCCTCTACTCTCTCTGATGAATTTGTTCAAGATGAAGATGAAGGAGAATCTTCTACACGTTCAATTCGAATTGAAGAAAGTCTCCATGAAGTGACTCCTTCTCATGATGCTCTGGAAGTTCATGAGATCTATGATATCTCATATCCTCATATTGATGAAACAGAAGAATACATTAGAATATCTGATATTGAATAAAAATACTACTGCACTTCCATGCAAACATTCGTCGGTGATTTTCCTTTGAATTCTATGCAAAATTTACTAGTAATTGCTTCTGAAAGTGAAGAAAATTTGATTTTTCTCCCTTTAATGTTGCTGATGGTGTGAAAATATGTAAAAACTTGGATATTTTGGAAGAAATATCAGATTATAAGAGTGACACATTCGCTCCCCATGATCTATATCTTCCAGCAAAATCCTGCAGGATTGCATGCACCAAAATTCAGAATTTTGAAGAAAAAGACAACTGTACATCCACCATCTCGGTTGACCATAATTTTGGATCTGATATGAAAATTATTGGATATGACATGATCTTATTTGGATATGATATGATATTTCTTGGTTCAAAATTTCAGGTTCATAAACCTTTAGTACTACTTGTAGCTGTTCTCATCAACGGTGTGAAGAAACAAGTACTGCAAGTCTCCTACAAAACTGTTGCTGGGGATTTGATTTCATTTCATAGTTTTGGATCTGTTGTGAAATTATTTAGATCTGATTTACATTCTGATATGATATTATTTTGTTCATATTTTAAAATCCAAGATCTTTTAGTCATGCTTGTAGCTTCTCTCACCAGTTACGGTGTGAAAAATCAAGTACCACAGTTCTTATTCAATTTTGCTGCTGGGGATTTGGTGTTAGTTTCCTCTTATGAGGTTGCTGATATTTTATTTTTTGAATCATTAGATATTTCAGAATCTATATCATATTATGGATCTCAATCATTCGCTCTCCAAAGTCCCAGTGATTCTCTACCTTTGATCACATGCTCATCTCCTCACAGAACTAGTAAAGAGGAAGACATTCTACTTCCGCTTGGACACTTGCTCCTAAAAATGGGGGCTGATTTTACCACTCATGGTTTGCTGTTCAAGGATGCAACATATCAGTTTCTTGATTGTTCCACACATGGTTCGAATCCTCAAGAACCTTTGCTCTTTCTTCAGATGATTTCAGCTGCTCTACATGGGTCCAGTTTTCACCGTGCAATTGTTTATATTTCTGATTCTGTTGAGTGCATTGTTCTTCTTCCAAAGTGGAAGATTCCTCCAAACATATTCATTTAGTTTGGATTTAGAGGTTCACATGCACAGTCTCAGGATATTGCTGCATAGAAGAACCAATTCTTGATTTACTGCTTAGTTTGAGGGGGGGTATTCTTCCCATGAGATTTTCCCCGTTTCCTTGGTTATATTAAGCAGTTACTTTATTGTACAGAGTGACCTATGGACTTAGTTTCCAGGGCCCTAGAATTTTTATGCATCTATGTTTTCTAACTCTTCCTCAGTATAGCTTAAGGGGGGGTGTTGGAGACATTTACCACCATACACACTCTTTTTGGTCAAATTGGCCTAGTTAAACCATTATCCTAAGTATAATTGACATTAATTGACATCAGTGGAGCATTAATTGACATCATCCAGTCACACCCACACCTACCTACATTTAAGGAGGATAACTTAGCCTTCTCCTACAGTCAAGGAGGCTAGCTAGAGCACTCCGGGGGTGATCTGAGTGATATTAATGCACCTAATTGTTAACATGTGGTTACAATCAATTCAACCAGTCAGTTAAGGTGCCTCCTCTCATTAAATATATTATTTAATGATTATTTATTATTATTTAATTATATGGAGTCAACAGGGCGCCTCCACCAACTTCTGATGATCAGTTCAGCTTCAGTTAACCTCATCGGGGTTCATTGAAGTCATGGAGCCCTATCACTTCATGGTTGGATTGCTATAACATGTGTTTGATCTCCTTCAGTTGAGATTCAGTCATTTATTGCACTCTGACTTCAGTTAGGGTTTGGTGAGTCAATTAGGGTTTTGGTCAAGTGGTTAGCTGAGTGTGATTGAATGGCGGACAGTCAGTTAAGCCAGACTCACTCATGATTTTGAATTGCCTCCTTAGGTATTCAAATTTCTCATTGATTCAATCTATTGCTTGACATTAGTATTGTAACTATCCATTCTTTATTGAATATACAGTGAGGAAACCATTCTGGTTCTGATTAACACCATTTCATGAGTTATTTGTTGATTATTATCTAATGAGATTAATGCTTTGTTCCTAGATCAATGTGCAAGAATAATATGTAGACTCCATAGCTTACTAGTAAAAATTATGAATATTGGTCTTTGACCACGAAAATACTTTTTAGATCTCAATATGTTTGGGAAATTATTGAAAATGGATATACAAAACTTTAAAAAGAAGCAACATTTAACGCAGCCCCATAGTAGCCACTGCAATCATATATACAAATAAAATATCATTAGACAAATAAACACATGGTATAGTGACATCTCTAAGCAATAAAAAGTGTTAAACTAATGTACGACAAATAAAAACATAAACTATTTATAATTTAAATTTTGAAAGGGATCTTGAATTTTACACTAAAGAATAAATATTTAACACTTTTTCATCTTAAATTTATGTTGTACATTTATATTCATTCCAATTTTGAGATGCATACATTAAATTTCATGTGTGCATATGTTGATTGGGAAGCTCATCTACCTTATTTTAATGCTTGGATTATGAAATTTCATCAAAACTATGAGGTGTTCACTAATTCCCTTGGAGGACCAACTCCCAAATTGCAGGTAGAGGCAAGGGATAGAGCGTAGAAGAGGTGGAAGAAGGTTATATTGATGAATACAATCCCAATATAGGAAAGGATTTCAATAGATATGTAATTAACTGTTGTAGCATGAATTTGTTTGGACTCCATAGGCTGTTTAACATCTTTGTTTATATGTAATCTGGGGCATGTATGGATTCCACTTGATGTTATTTTAGTTGTATGCACTCTTTCTATATACCCATGGGAGACTTTGCATATTTGTGTATAGTGGATTTTATGGTTTCAATGTTTCTAGTGTATTCTATCATGTATGATAGTATGTGATTGGCACACAATCCAACAAATCAACCTCCCAGTGTATCTTGATGTTCATAGAGCCTATTGTTGAACTCTATTATCTTAACGTTAACCAAAATGTACCCTTCAGTCAAGGGGAAATATTTGTTAAGCATGGGAAGCTTCTATACCTTATTTTAACACTTGGATTGGGAGGTTTCGTCAAAACTATAAGGTGTTGATTAATGTTCTTGGGCGACCAACTTCGATATTTCGGATAGAGACAAGGGATTAACCATGTTTGTTTCTGTATTTTAGTGAAGATATGAATTCTACTTGAATTTTTTTTAGTTATATGCAACCTTGCAATATACTTGAAAAACTTTGCATATTTTTGAATTTTGGTTTGGATTCACAAGGAGGCTTGTGAATATACATATGGAAATAGTGGAATTGATTTATTTTTCATGAGTAAATTGGGGTTTTGGTTTCCATTGGGAATGTAAATTTCTTATGCAACCTTGGAATATACTTGAGAAACTTTGTATATTTGTGAATTTTAGTTTGGATTGACAAGGATGCTTGTGAATATAGATACGAAAATAGTGAAATTGATTTCTTTTTTATGAGTAAATTGAGGTTTTGTTTTCTATTGGGAATGTAAATTTCTTTATGGGAATATAAATTAAAAAAAATGGGTTCAATTCATATGAGGGCATCAAAATTATTGAAAATAGCGAAATTAGCATGAGAGGATTTGGTGTCAATACCTCACAATGAATAGATTGATCCCCAAGGGGGAGTTTGTTTGCATTTTATCACCCAAATCACATTCACCCTTTCTTGTTTTGGTCAGCTTGAACATGTTGTTAAACGTGGTTGTGGAGAAAATGGCAGGCTCAGCCTGTTTTAAGAATAAATCATGTTTTACATAACGTGTGTGCATTTTTATACACTATAATGCGTCATGTTTTAGATATGCATAATGCGCACATGTTTTACTTAACTATCCTAATTGGCAAGCATGGTGGCAGGCTGGGCACTAGGATTGGTAGGGCCAACAATGCTTGGGATGATTTGTTTATGGTTCTTAAATAATTGGCTTCAATATATCATTGTATCTAAAAGGTCCCTCAACTTTCTGCACTCACCCTTTTTTATTTTGAATTTTACACGAATTCCATAAAATAAATATCGTCAGTACACTTGTTGCATACCCATGCAATCTACGAAAAGCATAGGTTCTAGTCCACCCAAAATTATAAAATATAAACACCTATTAATGTAATTATCCTTTGTTTTCATCCATGTCCTATTAAAATACCCATATATTTGGCCTCATTTCTTCTCTTAGCTTTTGAGATGGTCGAGCGGATCTAAGGTATCAGATTAAGCTTATGCCCTCAAAGGGAGTGGGTTCAAGTCCCACTCTCAACAATAAAGCCATTTATCATAACTCAAATCCCACTTTGAATGAAATGTGTCATAAAATGAAGAAGCACATTGATAAAAGATATATGTGATGATCACAAGATGTGTTTGTCAAGATGGTTCAGTGGTCTAAGGAACCAAACTCAAGTTCATGTTTTGGAAAGTGGGTGTGGGTTCAAATTCCACTTCTGACAGTAAGGCATGAACATATTGAACTTTTCTTTTCATGTGATTTCCATCACAACTCTATGAATATTGTAGAGGTTTCTATTACAATTTCTATGAATGTTTCATTAGGTATTGGAGAATGTCTAATTAATGAACAGTTTCACAGTCAACCTACATATTTACATCTTATTAATGTCTTACCATTAAATATTCACTGATGAAGCCTTTTTTTATCAAACTTGTTTGGTGATCTTGTTGTTGGAAATTAAATCCGTTCTCTAGAGGACGTGTTTCCTTACAATATATGTAAATTTCAAGACAATTTTTGAGTATTGTATTCCTTAAAAATAGTAGTCAAGAGCTCAACCTTTGTGTTGAAGACATATTTCCTTCCAATATATGTAAATGTCAAGACAGTTTTTGAGTATTGTATTCCTTAAAAATAGTAGTCAAGAGCTCAACCTTTGTGTTGAAGAAAGGAAAAGTATATTTATGAAACAAGAGAATTATTTCGTATGCGGTTGTAGTTGTTGATTTTAGTTAATGAATATATAAATATATCTTTCCAAGAGAACTTGTGCATGTATTTTTTATATTTTTCCATTATAAAAATATTCTCAAGAACAAAGAATATATGTTGTAGCATTAATCTATATTGTTGTAGCTCAAGTCTGGTATGCTTTTTAAAGAAACAGAGTACACACAGCTGCCATATATCCTTCATCCGGTATCAAAGCTAAATGTTTTTGCTCCAAAATCTTTGTTGCATTTATTGATAGCCATAAATGGTTTCCACATCTAGATCATATTTGTCAGGTTTGTAGACTCCATAGCTTACTAGTAAAAATTATGAATATTGGTCTTTGACCATGAAAATACTTTTTAGATCTCAATATGTTTGGGAAATTATTGAAAATGGATATACAAAACCTTAAAAAGAAGCAACATTCAACGCAGTCCCATAGCGTGAAAAGGGTCTTTTGAAATAAAAAAGAAAGAAACATGAACAATCTCTCTTCTACATTCACCAAGACATGCATAACAACATTATTCCCAGAGTGGAAACAACCAAAAATTCAAAAGATGCATGGGATGCTTTCCAAATAATGTATCAAGGTAAGGACAAAGTTAAAATTTTAAAACTTCAATTGCTTAGAAGAGATTTTGAGAATACGAATATGAAATATCGAGATTCTGTAGAATCATTTTTTACAAATGTTGTTGGTATTGGGAATGGGAAAACATCAAATGGGTAAAATATAGAACATACTAGAATAGTTGAAAAAATACTTAGAGTTTTGCATGTTAAGTTTGATCCTTTAGTTGTTTCTATAGAGGAAAGAAAGGATTTAAACCATGAAAAAAAGATTAATAGGTCACATACCTTCATAGAAATTGAATTCTCATCTTAGGATTAATCAAGCCATGGAAGAGGAAAATATATATTCACTATTAGGGGTAGAGGAAGAAGCACATTGGAGGACTTAGTGATGGAAAAAGAGGGTTGGAAGAAAGAAAAAAACAAGAAATACAAATTTCACTGAAACTGAATCTGGCAACACTCCTCTTCTAACGCTAAATGCAGACAATCTATTTGGTTTCGGTGCAATCTTCTTCAAAATATGTCCTACTATCTATAAACACCATTCCAATCTTTATGTTCTCCCCTTAATTCTGTGCTAGTGCTAGGTTTTTTTCCTTCTTTGCTGACAATAAAAGAATCTACCAAAAACTTGGTAACACTCTATTTTTAGCTAAACACAGGTTTTGTGGTTTTAACATTTCTCCAAAGGATTTTATAAATTATTCGGATCAAGCTAGTAGTCAAACGTGCCTTCAATTTCTTTTGTTGAGGCAATTTCCATTTCCCTAAACGTCCTCTGTTCTGTAGAAAGTCAGTATATTCTCCCATGCCTATGTTCAGCCAACATTATTTACCAAGCATTCATTAGACAATTTAGAATGGCATTAAAAGAGTCACGATTCTACTTCTTGGGGAAATTCAAACCTATTCTGGTCAACTTCAGCAAACAAATGCTTTCACTTTGGCGATGTTTTAATCAATGAATGATCTAGTTTTCTTGATAGGAAGTTTCCATATTTTTCTCACAGATAATTATAAAAAATATTCATAAACATCAATTCCTCCAACGTTGGAAGTAAGAAGAAAACGAAATGTATAAAAAAGACTCATGTTGAACTCACATGCAAGTCTAGATAATCTCCATGCTTTTCAATACATTAGAGGAAATTTCAACTCAAAATGGGCCTCCTAAGAAAAAATAATAAAATAATAGTTAAAATAATAAAATAATATTTATTAATTTTGGAGGAAGAAAAGAAAAAACCACTTTTTTGTTCGTATTTTCGACATATATTCCTGTGATTTTACTCAAATTTCGATCGAGAGAGATCATTGGATGCAGAATTAAATTACGCATCCAACGAGTACCCATTAGGCATACTTTTGATGGGCCCCACTACCCCAAAAACAAGAAATACCTGAAAAATGTAATGATGACATCATCATCATGTTTTTAAGGTATTTCTTGTTTTTGGGTTAGTGGGGCCCATAAAAAGTATGCCAAGTGGGTACTCGTTGGATGCATAATTTAATTCTGTATCTAACAATCTCTCTCAATCGAAATTTGAGTAAAAGCACAAGGAGATATGTCGAAAATACGAACAAAAAGGGTAGTTTTTTTATGATATCTATCCCTAAATTTATATTAAAAAATTGTTTAAGAGGTGCTCCCTTTTTTAATTTTAAATCATTTTGATTGGATAATACATGATGACATGGAATTTGTATTATTTTTGGAAGGCCCATTCTAAATTGAAATTTCCTCTAATGTCAATTAGTTCTCCTCAACCATAAAATAACAGAACAACACTTACAAATTTCTAGAACTATAGCAATTTGGTCAATCACCCACGATTTCATAGAAAAACTTCAGTTTCATTCAATTCTCAAAATAAATTCTTGATTTTGAACATTAACACCACTGGAAGATGTAATTTTTTCCATATTTAGTTTCTATTTGCAGAGAAATACATTTACACAACATTAATGAGAAGATATTTCTCCCTTTCCCTAAAAACTAACCCAAAAATGAAAATCCCCACATTAAAAACCAAACCCCTTTTCTCAGAAATAAGGAAACTACCCTAACTATTTCTTTTTTGTTTTAATTCCAATCTTTATTTAAAACATAACTATCTCCTAACTAGATGTCCAAAATATTTACTTCAGCTTCAGCATGTGACCAATCCATCACATTGGTAAGTCTTTTATTTAAATGCCTGCCTAATGCCCCTACATCAGGCTCCCCAAAAGAAATTTTATGAGTTCCTACTCAAACGATCTTCCATAGAATGACCGGCTTGCTGTAGCGCTGCTTCATCCATCCAAGTAGAATCCTCTATCGGATGGTCTTTCCAATTTACCTGACTTGTAAATAAACCAATCAATAGGATGGACATGAAATGACTGAAAACAAAGCTGGAAGCAAACTATGCACGTAGTTAAGTATCTAATTCAAAAATAAAATTACATTATAGGAATAATAAAACAGACTGTAAATTAAACTCGCTACAACAGAAAAAATGAAAGAAATAAATAAGAAAAGAAACCTCTGGTTGATGAGGGGCCCACTCAGCAATCATGGGTGGTGCCTGGCTAACTTCTACTCAAACGCAATCTTCAATAGCAACACATACAACTCCTTATTCAAACAGTGGAACATAAATACAGTGTGCTTAAGAATAGATCAAAGCATGGACTAATTCTTCTTGCCTCTACCTAGCTCTTCTAGCTAAATGAGCTCTCACACAAAGGCTACTATATATAATAGTTTACAGATATTAGAAATTCGACCCTTTAGTGGTCGAATTCTCTCTAAATTTAGTCAATCATAAAGGCACATAACATATTAGAGGCCAATGTGTAGGAAACCTCCCTTGTTCAGCATGGTTCTAGTCTTTTTACTAGACATCGAACACACAAGCACCTCTTCAGCGTGAACGGTCTTCATATGTGGCGCACATGATCCTTCCTTATCGTAGTAGGTAGGCTGATGGAAAATAGAGGAGAGTGTACTGGCGAATCTTCTAGAGCATAGATTAAATGCATCAACCCAATGTGTGGATTTTTTATGTGGTCTCAAGCGAAAGAGAATGCAGGCTAGCTAGTGAACTATCCAGAAGTGAACTTCATCACCCAGACACGTGGATAACAGAACATTTGCAGGTTGTTTCATGTTTTAATGCCTGAAATTACTTCTCAGTAGCGCATAATCTGATGGGCGATATCGATGGAGAGTTGAACGGAAAGCCGGGCCATGAGATGGATATGTTGGGCGTCAATCTAGGGAAAACGAAGTGTTTGTTTGCTGGTGTGCTTCAGGACTGCAATCTACAACAACACATTTCAACATCTGGAAAACTACCTGTGAGTTTCGTGCAACGGGATGGATGACAAGCTGGACGTCAAGCTGGAAATGCTGTGGGCAAGGCAAGCTGAATGCATTCTGTTTATTAATTTGGCCCAAAAAGATTACAAAATCTGCAAACAAATATAAAAAATCAATTAATACATCAAATGCGCTTTAATAATGTCATTTTTAATTAATAAAACCATAAAAATGATAATAATAAAAATATTTTATATAAACCTTAAATACACTCATACCTGAGGCTGAATACTGATCTGTGTGACATAAAATATGCAAAATATAATAAAACATGTGTTTAAATGAGTAATTTAACTGCCAAAAATGATAAAAAATCTAGGATCAACAAAGCTTCTTCCAGAAAGTCCTCCAGAAATTCCTTGTGAATCATGTATCCCTATCAGAAATTATACTCTTTGGCAATCCATGCAACCAAACAATCTTATCAAAAAACAAATTAGCCGCATGGGTAGCATCACTAGTTTTGCAAAATGGAATGAAATGAGCCATCTTCGTAAATTTATCCACTGCTAGAAGGATTGAATCATTACCTTGTTGATTTCTCAGTAAACCCAAAACAAAATCCATACTTACCGAATCCCAAGGTCTGTGAGGAATAGGTAAAGGCATGTACAATCCAACATTCTGACTCCTTCCTTTTGCATGTTGACATTACCTACACTTGTTCATGTACCATTGTACATATGCCTTCATCTTAGGCCAAAAACAAAAGTGACTCAACTGGCCAAGTGTTTTATCAACACCAAAGTGTCTGTCCAACCCGCCATTATGTTTTTCCTCAATCAAGTTTTCCCTCATTGAGCAATTTGGAATGCATAACTAATTGTTCTTGAACAATACTCCATCCTGCAACATGAACTCTTTCCATGGACATTTTTCCCTATTTACTGAATTTTTACATGCTGCAAAAGCTTCTTTAAAATATACATCAACGTCATATAAGTCTTTCAAATAATCAAAGCCCAAAATACGTATTTGACTCTCCTGCATGGCTAAACATCTCCTACTTAAAGCATCGCCAATCTTATTTTCCTTCCAACTGATGTGCTTCAAAACAAAAGTAAACCTTTTAAGGAATTCCACCCACTTTGCATATTTATGGTTTAACTTATGCTGCTACATAATACATTGTAAGGTAGAATTATCAAAAAACAAAACAAACTATGTAGGCATCAAGTAATGCCTCCAATGCTTCAAATCTTGAATCACTACATAAAAAATTTTTTCATAAGAAGAGTATTTATGTTTTGACTCATTTAACTTCTCGCTTAAATATGCAATGGGCTTATCTTATTGACTTATTATAGCTCCAATGGCTATCCCAATGGCATCACATCTTACCTGAAAGGGCTGATTGAATTATGGTAACTTCAACACCGGCTTCTCAGTGATCTTCTTCTTCAACAATTGAAAGTTTCTTTCTGTTGCTTCTATCCAATAAAATGACTTCCTATCCTTCTTGATAGTGTCAATGATTGGTGCACAAATTCCACTGAAATTTCTAATAAATTTCCTGTAAAATCTCACTAATCCATGAAAAATTATCCCTTCAAAAATATTTTTAGGTGAGGACCAATTTACAATTGCCTCTATTTTTTTTAGATCCATTTTCAAGCCATCCCTAGAAATAACAAAGCCTAGATATACAAGCTCATTCTTCATAAAAGAACACTTTTTCATGTTAATTAATAGCTTTTCTTGTTGCAATCTCTTTAAAACATACTTCAAATGTCTCAAGTTCTCTTCTCTAGTTTGGCTGAAAATTAAAATATCATCCAAATAAACAATGATGAACTTACCAATGAAATCCTTCAAGACTTCGTTCATCAATCACATGAAAGTACTGGGTGCATTTGAGAGACCAAATGACATGAATAGCCACTCGTACAATCCATTATTGGTCGTGAAAATTGTTTTCCACTCGTCCCCTTCTCTAATCTGGATTTGGTGATAACCACTTTTCAAATTAATTTTTGAAAAGTAAACTGCTCCACTCAAGAAGTCCATCATTCCATCCATCCGTGGCAATGGAAACCTGTAGTGAATAGTAATCTTGTCGATTGATCTGGAGTCTGTACACATGCTCCATTGTCCACCCTCCTTTGGAGTTAGTACTTTAGACACAACACACGGACTCAAAATTTCTCTTATCAACCCTTTGTCCAACAGTTCTTGGACTTGATTCCTCACTTCTTCATTCTCTTTGGGTGTCATTCGGTATGCATGCTTGTTTGGAAGACTTGAACCCACTAACAAGTCTATGTGATGACTGATGATTATTTGGGGTGGAAACTCATTTGGAAAATCATCAACTACAATATCATGCTACTCATGGAACAACACCTGAAATGCAATAGGTAAATCTACAATTTCAGTATGAAGAAGTACTACGTTTGGTTTTCAAATCATTGCATAAATTACCTCTTCCTCTTTCATCTATTGTATAAATTCCTTTCCACCTAGAAGCAGTACTTTTGGGCTGCTTGTTTCATCTATAATGTCCTCTTTCAGCAGTACAAGAGTGTGTTTTTTTCCATCCTTTTCGAATTTATAATAATTGCTTTCTCCATCATGTATCACTTTCCTATCAAACTTCCATGGGCGATCTAAAAGAATGTGACAAGCATCCATTTGCATTATGTCACAAACTACCTTTTCCTTATACTTACAAATCTGAAACTCAACTTCACTTTTCTCCTATACAAACAATTAGTGTCCTTTTTGTAACTGTTGTCGCCCGAAACTGGCACGCGGGTGCCGAAAGCCCAAACCGCGGGCGCGCCGGCTTGGTGACAACCTCTCGAGAGAGAGGCCAATGTCACCACACCTTCTCTCTCCTCGCTTCAGGCTGGCTCTTCTCCAGCTCTAGGGGGGTTTCCCTAAGTTCGGATCTCTAAGGCAGGTGCAGCTAAGGGCGGGGTGATCTGAAGAGGTTGCCTTAGAGAAACTCGGGTAGCAGAAAGGTAAATAAGTCGGATTGATGGGCAGGAAGGGAAGGGAGGATCAGTCCTCGAGGGAAAGGCCAGTGCCAGTATCAGAAGGGCGAATGGAGTCAGAAGGGGAATCAGAAAGGCTTTGCGTTTTGCAGAAGGGAGATCAGGCTGGTCCGCTCCATAATCAGAGGCCAGGAGAATGGTAGTATAACTTACTACTTTCCATTACTCCCAGACCTCCGAGAACATAACGGCGACAAGCAACTTGGCAGCCGCAAATGCTTGCCCAACGTGCTAGATTGTTGGCCTTCTATGCCGGCTTAGTCTACAACTTAAGAAAACACAAGATTACCACTGAAAGACCCAACATGTCCAAAAAGCTCAACAATGAATTTCTTTATTAACTCTGGGGAAAAATCCTCCCAGCCCAAAAACTTTCCATCCTTTACAAAGGAGAAGCTGGCCTCTTTATAGGACCAAAAGGCCACTCTCATACTTCTCAAAAAGGTGAAAAAATTAAAATAATTAAAGAGAAAAAAAATCCTCTTTTCTCTCCAATCAAGATCTTGACCAACTCTGATTTATTAAAGTAACTCCCCCAAGACTAAAGTGTAAATAACACTTTAGTTCATTGACCTTCCCAAAAAGTATTTTATTACAAAAGTGAAAAAATAAAAATCAACCCAAAGTGCCAACAAAGTGCTGATAGCAGATTTCAATACAATAGACCGGCGATCAAAAACTCTTCAAAAATTTGAGTAGGTATTTCTACGATGTCATCAAGGCTTTCTCGACCATATCGGAATTGATTATCAATCAGACCAATCTCGATTCAACCGATGATGGATGCTCTCCTCGGCTGCCAGCGATAGACAATTCTTCAGCTGCCACGCTTTCGTGGATTGCTCCAAAGAAACGCCAATTAGCAGCGATGGTGCACCTTCTAGCTAATCACATTGGCGTTGGGAAATGCCGAGCTCGACTTTCTGAGCAATATTCATGCTGGCTGCTCCACGATTTTCTCTGCTTGGCGTCATGTTGTTTATTTGATGCCTATCGATTATGAGTCTACGCCATCACATACTTGAATCGGCTGCCAAGTGTAAGTGTGAGTCCAATATCACGACTTGATTTCCCAGGAACGAAACTGATCTTTGTTCAATCTTTGATTTGGTTGAGATCCAATTTTGGTGTTTAGCTAATCGATTGCTCCAACCAACAACTCATTGGATTTATATCGTGGCACCCGGATCTGGAAATCAAAATTCGGCGTCCGATAGTGCTGACACCATTATGAAGCCGTGTTCTTTGCCTAGAAACTGACGTCTGAATCACAAATTGTTGAGAAATTCGCCTAAATAGCGATCGGCTGTCAATGCCGGATATGCATCCAATTTCTGCACAGCTGTCAGTTTACCAAATATACTCGGCTGTCAATGCACTCAGACTTCACGTACCCAACATCGATAACACCAAGCGGCTTCGAAAGGACTCATCAGCATGGAGAATCATCCGTCCTGGGAAAATTTACAGGCTCTGCGATGGTGGACAGGATCCCATTATTTTATGAGTAAAGAACCCCACGAACTCCAAGTACAAAGTCCGATGGCTTCAAAACATAGTCTAGGCCTCAAAGCTCCCATCAGAGCATGCCCAACATGCAGAAGACATTTGTTTACCCTCTTCATTAACTCTATTTTGAAGGGGATCCAAGGTTTGTGATACTCTTGATGTTCTACTGTGATATTTCCTTTTTTGCTGAGTCTCCACATTGTCGCAGACTGCAAGGACTTTGGCTCTTCTGAATTCCCCACAGTATAAGTAAACCATTCTTAAAAACGACAAGAACCCTGTTGCATGAGTACATCACTGTCTCCTTCAGATGTCGATTGCACATCATATTCACCTTTCAGGTGACCTATACGGTTCTCTGTTTTCAAACCCTGCCCGCCACATGCTTCACGACACTCCTGTAATGTCTTCATGTTATGCCATGTGAACATAGCCTTGTATCCACTAGAAAAAAACATGAATAGTCTTGCTGTCTGAAGGAGTTATTTTCCAAGTTCACGTATCACTTTATGTATCTGAGCTTTGGCATGTCCTTTGTTGTACAGTTCAACGAAGACATTAATGAGCTTATAAGGTCTTCTTAATTCAAACGCAGTTCGAATTGCTTTTACATAGTCGGTATCTGCAAGAGCATTTCCTAGTCTTTACAATCAAAAGACTCATCCCTTTCATCATTTGTACCAGAAGTCTCTGAACCTCTTTTGTAATACTAGTTCTTCACATTAAGTCTGGGTGTCTTTGGATGACTCTGTCCAAGCTGAACTTCACCAGAAACAGATGATGTTCTCTGTACCATATGTTGGCATTTCTTACACAAAAGTTTTGATCTTTCAACATTGTATACTGCCCGTTTTCTCTTGTCTGAAAGACATGCATAAGCCTCAGAAACAAGTTTAAATGCAGTCTCTGCCTTTGGATGTTTGTTTTTTGTCTGGATCAAGTAACAATGCAAGCTGATGGTATCTTTTTCACACCATATCGATTTTAGCATCCTCTTCTACCTTGAAATCCGAATATATGATAGCCCTCCAAATTTTCACAGTCTCAACTATCACTATCTGAACTTGTCACACTGTGAAATACCTTTGTGTAATGACCAACAGCCTCTTTTCCTGATGTCTTTTGGCTATGGACTCTTTGATTTTCAATTGAACCAGCATCACTGTCTAAACTTAAAGCATCATCATGGTATTGAAAGTTACAGTATTTGGGCTTATTCCTTTCTTTAACATTTCAGAAAATAACTTTGAAGCTTCCTGTAGGTGGCCTTTGAACTCGATCATTCTCTCTTGCAGCCCTGTGGATATTCCTGTCAAATCAGGAGGTAACAATAACCATGACACTTTATAAAGTGTAGGATGCTTAACCTTTTCAAACCCAATTTATCTACCATTTCTTGGGAAACTAAATTATCCATACGTCTGCTATCAATCACCAATTTGCAGCACTTGCCTTTTTCTTTACACGTTGTCTTGAATAAGGATTTTCTTCGAACTAGTTCAATAGTTTCCCTTGATGATTTCAACAGGACTTTGTGCATCATCAACAAATCTCCGGTCTCTGGCACATTCTCCGCTTCTGGTGCTTGTTCTTCTACTATTTCAGTTTGAGATATGTATGCACCTCATTGTCCCATATTTTCATTCTTAGGACTTTAAAAAGATCGATGACCCAAAGTGTTACATCTGTAACATCTATAGGCAGTCTTTGTGCCTCTTCCTCTACCTCTACCTCTCTGGTAAGGTCTTCCTCCTCTGTTGCCACCTTCTTTCTCTGACTATCCTTGTTGATTTGAACTACCTTCATCATTATTTTTTGCTGAAAACCTCCCTTTTCCATCTTACTGTCCTTTTCCTCTAGAAAATCCATGTCCTCTGCTAGAGTTTTTCTTCCTCGCTATATTTTCTTCCACTTTCAAGGCACACTGGTATATCTCCTCTATTGTTCTTAGATAAATTATGCTGATTTCATCTTGAATATCCAGCCTCAAACCATTGATATACCTGTTTGTCTTCTATGGGGTATCTTCTACATGACCTGCTCTCAAGTTCACCTGGGAAAACTCTTCGGTATACTCCCTCACTGTCATCATCTTTTGCTTGAGAGTTTTCACCTATCTGTAGAGAGTTACTTGGCAATCCTTTGGAAAGAACTTATCCTTCATTTTTTCAACCATCCTATCCCATCTCTTGATCAATGGTGTGTCCTTTCTTCTTTCAGCCTGCACATTGTCCCACCATAGTGCAACGTGACCTTTCAACCTTGTCACTGCAAATTTAACTTTTTTGTTTTCATCAATATCCTCGTACTCAAAATAATTTTCCATCTCACTGGTCCAATCTATTAGGTTCTCATCCTTCAAACTACCATTGTAAATGGAGAGTTCAGGCTTTGGCCTGAAACTTGAGCCCAATACTTCCCTCAACAATCTAAATTCTGTAGTTACCGCTTCTTCTTCTTCAGGTACCTCGCTGGGATCACTAATATGTCCACCTTCAGGATCCCGTTGTATTCCCATTTCCATGGCCTCTAATTGAGCTTGCGACCTCCTTCTCTCTTCTCAAATTTATGCATTTTCCCTAGGTATGCCTCTTTGACCTCATTGTCTTCCTACTGGTCTATTCATATTTCTAGCACTTGTAGGAAAACAACATTGTTATTTCTATGATACCACAAATTGATGGCAAGAGAGGGATGGATTACCAAAAACAAGAACAAAAGAAAACTTTCACTAAAAATGAATCTGGCAATGCTCCTCTTCTAACATTAAAAGCAGACAATCTATTTGGTTTTGGTGCAATATTCTTCAAATTTTTTTCGACGATCTATAAACACCATTCCAATCTTTCTTTTCTCCCCTTAATTTTGCACTAGTGTTGGCTTTTTTTTCCTTCTTTGCTGAAAATAAAAGAATCTACACAAAACTTGGTAACACTCTGTTTTCTCCTAAACATAGGTTTGTTGGTTTTAATATTTCTCTAGAGGATTTTATAAATTATTCATATCAAGCTATCAGTAAAATGTGCCTTCAAATTATTTTGTTGAGGCAATTTCCATTTCACTAAATGTCCTATGTTTTGTAGACAGTTAGTATATTTCTCCCATGTCTATGTTCACCAAGCATTATTTAATCATTAATGATCAGACAATTAAGAATGGCATTAAAAGATTCATGATTATACTTCCCTGGGAAATTCAAACCTATTCTGGTCAACTTCAGCAAATGAATGCTTTCATTGTGGCAATTTGTTAAGCAATGAATGATCTAGTTTTCTTTACAAGAAGTTTCCACATTTTTATGATAGATAATTATAAAAATTATTCATAAACATCAGCTCCTCCAATGTTGGAAGTAAGAAGAAAACAACATGCATAAATTTTATCGGGAATATAGCACCTTCTACGGACAAAATTTGTTCCTTTGGTCTAAATGGTTCAGATCCAAAACAAATGAGTAACAACTAGGTTGAAGACTTTCCCTAGAAACTGTATATTCCTGGAATAAAATCTCTAATGGAAGACCTGCAGACCAGTAAAAACACATCAAACATACAACAACATCAAAGATACAAAAAAAATATCCATAGATCCATATCAGTGACTAAGGAATCTGATAATACATATGTGAGATTATAACACAACAGATATATGGGAAGGAAATCAACTTTGCATTAACAGATGAATGAAAGAGCTTACAACTGTTTTTCCTTAGTGTCGATGCATTCCTTCACAAGACTAACATCTCATCCTTGATAGCTCCAACTTGCTCCTCTATTCTCTCTAATGGCTTAGGCCAGGATGCTAATTCAGCAGCATAGCTTTACTCCTTTCTTCTCCTCTCAACCATGAAGTATGAGCTTGGTTTTATAAGGATGAAAGGGATAGGAATGGTTCAGAAATAGGTGGGTGAGGTGGCCATGAGATCCTCAAATCATGGTTTTTGAGCTTAACTGACCCAAGTGAGTAAGGATAAGGCTAGACACGGGGCTTTTGTTCTATAAGCTTCGTGAAACCTCATTTTTTCACTTTTTACCAAGGGCACCTCTTATACTCCCTTATGGCAGAGCGGTGCAGGGTGAGAACCATGCCAAAAAAAAAGGTTAAAGGCAGTGGCACCACCTGGTTTCCACATAATTTGGGCGGTGTTGCATAATGTACCGCTTATATGCTCAAGGGTAAGAGCGGTGCTAGAGTTTTGTATGTTAGGATCAACATATAGAGCATTGTTTCACTTCAAGTTTGGGATTTGAGGGAAAAGAAAATAATGTAAAATCCAATGCAAGAAACATAAACTCTCTTTGAATGCAGAAAGAATATAATAATCAAAGTGACTGCAAAATATACAATTCATGGCCTCTCCCGGCCATGAGGGAGATTTTTTTTTTTAAATGCACTTCATTTTTATCAAAAAGTAGGGCAAAAAACACTCAGAAATCAAAAGACAATAGCCAAGTTTTGAAATAAAACAGGGACTAAAAGAAAAATCAAAATCTACTTTTGACGCAGGGCCTACTTTTGAAATCAAACAGGGACTAAAATAAAAATAAAAATCTACTTTTGACATAGGGACTAAAAGTCTTGAACAGGGCCTACCTGGCACTGCGTTGAAGGAGTCACTTACAGAGCGATTTTTGACGCAGTATCGCTTCTTGATTACTGAACCCAGGTGGTGGCACCACCCATGGGTAACTGACTGCAGGCGGTGGCACTGCTTATTGCCGAAAGCACATGAGCAGTTCCTTGTAAAAACCCACAACACAAGGAGAGTGAAAAAATCAAGTTAGAAGTCACGAAAACAATATTAAAACTGATGAATCAACGGTAATACAGAGCATATAAAGTCGAGGTGACTAAGATCTAAAGAGATCTGATGATTTCAAACCAAAAATTCACTAAGTCATATGGTAGATATGACTGAAAATATTGAAGACTAAATCTTGGATTCAGAAAATTGTTTGAAGACTGAGGAATATTAGATCAACTGAAGCTTGTATTCCCCAACAGAGTCACCAAATTTGTTATTAGGAATATAGCACCTTCTGCAGATAGAAGTTGTTCCTCTGTTCTGAATGGTTCAAATCCAGAACAAATGAGTAACAACTAGGTTGAAGACTTTCCCTCGAAACTTTAGATGCCTTGAATAAAATCTTTGATCAAATATTAGATCAACTAAAGCTCATGCTCCCTAGCAGAGTCACAAAATTTATTATCATGAATATAGCACCTTCTGCAAATAGAAGTTGTTCCAAGGGTCTGAATGGTTCAGATCCAGAACAAATGAGTAACAACTAGGTTGAAGACTTTCCCTAGAAACTGTAGATGCCTGGAATAAAATATTCGATGGAAGACCTACATATTTGCAAAAACACATCAAACATACAACAACATCAAAGATACCAGAAAAATATCCATAGATCCATATCAGTGTTTAAGGAATCTAATAATACATATGTGAGATTATAACACAATAGATATATGGGAAGGAAATCAACTTTGCATTAATAGATGAATGAACTTGAGCTTACAATCGTTTTGCCTTAGTGTCAATGCACTCCTTCACAAGACTAACATCTCATCCCTGATAGCTCCAACTTGCTCATCTATGCTCTCTAATAGATTAGGCCATGATGTTAATTCAACAACATAACTTTACTTCTTTCTTCTCCTCTCAACCATTGGGTATGAACTTGGTTTTATAGGGCTCAAAGGTATAGGAATGGTTGAGAAATAGGTGGATGAGGTGGCCATGAGATCCTCAAATCATGGATCTATAGCTTAACTGGCCAAGGTGAGTAAGGATAAGGCTAGACATGAGGCTTTTTTTCTAGAAGCTTCGTGAAACCTCATTTTCTTCACTTTTACCAAGGGCGCAGCTTATACCCCCTTATGATAGAGTGGTGCAGGGTGAGAACCATGCCAAAGAAAAAGGTTAAAGGTGGCAGCACGCTTGGTTTCCACATAACTTGGGCAGTGTTGCATAAGGTATCGCTTATATGCTCAAGGGTAAGAGTGGTGCTGGAGTTTTGTATGTTAGGATCAACATCTAGAGCATTGTTTCACTTCAAGTTTGGAATTTGAGGGCAAATAAAGGTGTTAGAGATATTATCACATGCTGGTGATAAGATTTGGGTGTAACAGAATTCCCCTCAAAGCACGAGGCTAGAGGGATATGATAGGCGAGAGCTTTTATAGAGCAAGTGTTACGGAGAGAAATTCCTATGGCTTGGGGTACCACAACAGACAGCTTGACTCTAGAAATCAATCCTTTCCAATATGCAATAGAAAGTAAATGTCTAACACTAAAGGATCAGATCTCGTACCTTATTCCAGATGGTTGAAGTAGATCCTTGTTGAGCTTTCCAACTTCAGCTTGAATTGATAAATTACTTCCTCAACAACAAGTAAATAATACAAGCATTCTATATATCATGGTTTTAGATCTATTCTAGCATATATAATCAACAATGTATAAGCATTTGAAAACATCCCATGGATAAAATATTCATTCAAACATACATTATTGGATAGGAAAATATATTTCTATTAATATAAAATCAGATATTACAAGATATACAACCTCTGTCGGCATGTCTGCGAATCAGAGAAACTGAATCCCCCACTTGGGCCTCCACCACCTCAATCCTCCATCTCTCGATAGCAAGCTCACAAGCAAAAGGCAAGATTGGGAAGCACTAGTGGAAAATGAGAGATTAGTGACCAAAAAAATGACCAAAATCTACATATCAATGACCACTTTTGGTTTGGCGATCGCTGGTGGCTAATTTGCGGTCTTTTATTACATGACCAAATGT
>LPNX010532975.1:222218-285747 GCA_001517045.1 Pseudotsuga menziesii | reverse complement strand
ATGATGCTACCCATTCTTCAATGGGTGTTATTCCTACTTACTATGCTACTACCTTTCCCCCACTACTGCTAATAGATCTACTTTGTTGTTGATGTATCAACACCTGCTTTTGGTCCCTATCTTGCTTCTAGCCCTCATACCAAAAGGACTAAGTGCTAAATTTGATTCGAATAGTAATTCATCCCAATCGTCCAAATGAACAAATTATGTTCTTTCATACTCTTATATTTTTCTTGGTTTTATGCCTCGAGCCAAAATAACAGTAGGGCGAAGTAAACGTTGACGTCCTAGGTACACTTAGATACATATGGCCATATCCTTTCCACTAAGCAATATAAATCACTTTACGGGGCATAATATTCATCTTGATCTCTAACCCAATCACAAACCTTTGACCCTAAATCACAAACTAGATCACGATCAATAAACTCATAATTTTCACCATGAGCATCCATAACTGCATCACCCTCTCTATATAGGTATCTGTCTAAATCAATTGCATAATCAAATAATTATGTAATGTCACCAAAATTAAAAATAATATAAAATTGTAGGATAGTTAAATACTACCTATTCTAGACATTAATTCATCCATTGTGGAATATGTCGGTCATTGTTAACTAAGTCAAAGTGTCATAAGTTTCCCTTACCTTTCTATGTGTTTTCCTATGTAATGATGATGTAATTATGCACTGTGTTTATATTAATAGAATTGGTTTAAATGATTACTCTGCTAGTGATTACTATTCATCGTACATGTGTGTATGCTTGTTGAGTTGTATCTTACTTCATGGTTATATGTTTTGTTCGTTGTTTATGGATTTATTTATGGAAAGTTCTGACTTGCCTTTAACTATTAAGGGCTGGAGTGGCGGAATTTGTATCCCTTAAGGGACCACTCAGAGAGGTAAATGGTTCCACATGTTGTTACGGGGTTTAATTAGTTCATTGTTGAACTAATGAAAACTTCCCCTTTTTGTTCAGGTTAATTTGTTGGCAGAATCTAGTTACGACAAGTAAACGTGACATCCTACGACATGTTATCTATGATACACTATCCTATTCCCATCGAAGACAAGATGACTAAAGTCTTGGCCTAACTATTCTTACTGCCATTGTTTTCGTAGAGCTAGGGTTGTAAGACATGAATCTTTATGGTTGACATTATTATTGTGGATTAACAGTATCATAGATTTTATTCCATTGATATGTATTATAACATGAAATAACAAAGTGTAAATCCTAGGGTTATAGGATTAAGTGATAAGAATTGACAAACATTATGTTAAGTTTTGGAAATACTATGGTTTATGTGACAAACCCTTCATGGAATATTCCATATGCCATGAAACAATGGCTTAACTATTCCAACAAGGGATTTGATGGGGGTTTAATGCAAAATCGGAAACCTTGGGGTTTGAACTATATGGATGTGGGTAAAAATCACGTCGATGGTGGGAGACAAGGTGGCGCATTTATGGATCCTTGGGATGGGGGGGAAATGATCCCTAAGGTCTGGTCTATCATTTTTTGGGATACATTTGGATCTGTTGTTTGGTTGTCTGGATGCTTTGGCTCCTGGGGTTCAACACTGCGTGGAGTAACAGACTCACTCTGCACTGAAAAGGTATGGTCTCAATGTGGTTTTGAAGCATTTTATTGTTGTTTGCTTCAGTTTGAGGACTAACATACTTCTAATGGTGCTCTATTTCGATTTGCAGGTGACGGGGTGGCTTCCATTCATGGCTCGCTGGTGGTTGACAACATTGTTTATGATACCCTTCCAGGGGTAATCCTTGCGATAACATAGGACTTTTTACCTCTGCGTGCAATGATTAACAGAGCTTTGAGCTATGTTTTCAAAGGGTTAATATTGTGAATATTTTAGTTATGTGATCAATGTATGGGTCCTTTGCAATAATGGGAATCCAGGGATGCATTTGTAAATACTATTTCGATGATGGTTTAAGTGTGGAGACTTTGAGCCATGTCTATCCAGACAAAGCTTGAGCTATGTAATCAATTTTGGTCTTGTATCTTAATCATATGGTTTGATAATTTAATGGAGAGCTATGCATTTTGGTTTTAAATGATGTGTTAATCTATGGCAGTGCCATTTCTTGCAATGGCACCTTGTCGAATCGTGACTGTGTGCATTTTACTTCTAAATGTTTACAACTTTGAAATATATGGTTTATTTAACATTCTTGGGGTTTATTATTTCTATGGTACTTAGCTTGGCATACTGCTGTATAATTTTGTAAATGTCATGGATGTAACCGTGTAGACAATAGGGTTTAAATGAATTCTTTTGGCATTTAAAATGGTTTGGTTTTTATTTGTAATGCTGATTATGGCGGGGTTTTACCTCTCGGCTATGAGCCTTAATATGGAAACACAACATGTCTATTCTATTGTTTTATTTAATGTAGAGCAGTGACAAAGTAGCGATTTCGATTATGGTTTAAGAATGGATTTTATAGTCGAGCTTTGATACTATACGATTCAAACCTCATGTGAATACACAACCTATGTATAGTTTGTTGGATGTTACTCTATGTATTTAGTTTTGTTAGCGTAATTTAAATTTAATGTTTTAAAATCGATCCCTCCATGATTCGATTCCTCGATAAGTGTCTAATTTAGTTTTCATTTGTAAATAAGGTGAGCCTACAATATTCAATCTTGGGATGTCTAACATGTGGATTGGTGTTTCAATATAGCGTGTGTGGTTTTGTTTTTGCAGATATGCCAATAGGATTCGATCTTGGATCCTTTAAATAAATACTTCATTTAATAGTTGGTTTGTATTATCTAGAAAATTGGTTCTTAGGTTTGGCAGTAAATAGTAGAGATATTTGATATAATAGTTACACCTACGACGAGACCTTAATAGGTTTCGATGGCTAGCATGTTATGCAATAATTTTATAATGGATAATATTGTTCGAGGTTTGTTTAAGAATTATCTTTGTTATGTTTATTTGTTGGTTTAGTGTTTAATTATGTTTATCTTATTTATGCTATAATGGTTTAAGTTTCAGTATTGAAATGGTATTTAAATTTATGTTTTATGCACAGTTATGTATAATAGTTCTGATGGCTGAAATACTAAGCACGCTGGCAATATGTAAACTGTGAGTAGTGGAAGATGTAGAGATGGATTTTAACTAGTTCTTTGATTGATAGTTTATGAGTTAACTTTAATGTGGCTTTTATACATATAATTTTTTTTTTACTGTTGTATTTGAGTTGAACAATAACCAAGAAATCTAGCTAACTTAATTAATCTGGACTCTATTAAAACCAATATTGCCATTAGAGAAGACTGAATTTAATATGTAAACCTATAACTCCATAGTTTGTTCACGTCATTTTTCCATAGTTCACCACCCTCCAACATTTAAACCGTAAAACCCTCAAATGTCACACTAATACAATGTTTCAATGGCATATGAAATATGCCATAAACCATAAACCCTTTTTACATATAGTTTTCAAAGAATATATTACAAGGACATTAAGGTTTCAAACCCTAAGCATATAATGTAGAAGAGCCAACTTTGAAGAAGCAAGTAGAGGAGCTTCAAGCACATCAAATACGAAGAACACCTCCTAAGGTGTTAGAGGAGTGCAGAGAAACATCATCTAAGGCTGTTGGCAAGATCAAGCAAGGAGAGAAGCTCTACATAGATGCGATCGAAGCATTTTTGGTGACTTGGGAACAACTTCTGGAAGATGAGAGATCACCCAAGTTCACTGGGGAAGCGCATCAAACAAAACTAAAAATTGCAGTAGTAAAGGCAGACATGGTGAAGATGTTGCTCAAAGAAAAGATTGCAAAAATTAGTCAAGTTAAAGGATATGTAGCAGGAGGTAAGACTCTACACAACAAGGACTAGAGTAGGAACGACGAAGTTACATCATACCAATCGGAAGGAGCACGAATTACAGGGCTTATTCAACATGTATAGCAAAAGCTCCAAGTTATCACACAGTCCTCGGAAGAACGACCTTCATAACATATCAGTTTCGACCGTGTGGAACAAATGGAAAACCAGGCTGAAGAGGTGAGACAAGAGGTCACCTGAGTGGAGGCCATTAAGAAGGAATTTCAAGACAAGGTTGGTCCTGTGGCACAACCTACACTGGAGATTTAAAATTTTCTTAAGGATTTCCGTTTTTCTTAGTGGCTCGAGAGGAGCCACATTTGAGTGTTGGGGAGCTATTGGGCTAGGAAAAGTGTACAAAGAAAAACCCGAAGCACAAGCGTAAGAGGAAAAGTAGGCGTGCGAGGGGTAAAAGTAGGTAAAGAAAGAAGTACAAGTGTAGAGTAGAAGGAGTTGCGATTATGATCATTGCGACGATTAAAGGAAGATCTAAATTAGTGGAAGAGGCATTTAGAAGAGTTAAGGTTGAACATGTGCAAGTCAATGAATACTTCAGAAGGATGAGCCGGTCAAATATTAAAGGACAATTTTTGCGGGTAGTTATGACCCGTGCAGACAGGCTGAAAGACGTTTCCGCAGTTAGTTATGGCTGTGGTTAATGTAATGGAGAACTTATGTGGCTAGTATGGCCTATCATCAATGCAATAAGAGATATTTTGTAGCTACTTGTGTAAGCAGTAACTGCGTTGTACTTAGTTGACCCTACGTGGTCTTGTAATTTCTATAAATAGAAGGATCTTGATATGTATAAAGGTTAGCTTCATCATTAGGTTGAATAAATAGCTTCAAGCTTCACTATTAGCCTGTTAGAAGAGTAGGAAGGAGATATTAGAGAGGATTCTGACAGTAGAAGAATGTTGAGCAGTGGATCTATAGCTGAGTGCGTAGACCGTTTTGTAGATTCATCCCGCAGCTAATTGCATGGGTAGTAAAGTAGAAGAGTCGATTGAGGATGTGTGTGGATCAGTAGGAGTAGATAGAAGAGTAAACCAGATATCACGTGAGAAAGAATATCATGTAACACCATGTTTTTAACCCCATGGTATTGAATTTCATATGATGTAAATATTGTATTAAACCATGGTGTGGAGCTCAAGGCAAAGCCCCCCCCATGGGTTTGGTGTTTTATGTTTCGACGATTAAAATTGTTTCCTATGGTTTATGTGCTAGCCAGGCACAATATGTTTGAGACATCATGTAAAATGCAAATTAATAAAAATACCACAACTAGCTATCGTCGCAATGTAAAAGATATGGGGGCATGATTTCACAAGGAATTGGGAGGGGGAAATATTCAAACCCTTGAGCCAATGGGGATAAGCCAATGTCTAAGGGGAAAAACCCACAAAGCTGTCATCTACCATTTTTGACCCTTTTATGCCCAGTCATATAGAAGTTGGTTGAGGAAGTTATTGTATGGGAATGGGATGAGTATGGGAAAGAAAACACCCAAAAATGTATGTTTTTCCCTCATGCATTCACGTTTCATCCTCCGTCACATTTTAGGGGAGTTGGGGGACTTTTTTTGGATGATCCATCATTCATTCATGCATGCATTTTCTTCCTATCGTAGCTAAACTTTCCAGAGTTTTTATCCTTCACATTTATAGTTCTTCTTATTCCTCATTTGTGCATGCCCAATCTATCCTCTGGCTCTCACCGAAATCCTGTGGTCCATTATGATGATTCTCTATTCCATTCTATTCATGCACGTTGTGCATTTGTCTTGCTTGCAGAACCGTGTTTTGTTCTAGGTTGTTCACCTCTTTCTACCATCCTCATCTGCGCAAAGTTTAGGGTCTTCTTTGTTTGCTGAATGAATGAGTAGTGGAGATCACTCAATTTTATGAGAAAGAGTGGTCATCTGTGGTTTCCTCAATTTTGTTGTGAAATGGTCTCTTCTGCCATTGAGTGAGTGGAATACTGTTTTTCTATGTTGACATTGTGGTTTGTTGTGTGTGCATATTTTTCCTTGGTATGAACTGGTTTGGAGTGGAATTGGGTCTGAAATAGCTTGATAAACCTAGCGTAGGAAGGAACCTCACAAATAGATCTAGAGGGGCTGGTTTTCTTCTTTGCACCCCATAAAAAGAAATGGAATGGAAGGCATAACCTATGGGACTGTGTACCAGAGAAGGGGATGATTCCTTGTGTTGGGTGTGTAGATTTTTTAGGATCCAATCTTGATCTAGTGCAGGTGTCCATAGATCGGTGTTTGATCCCACTGGCTTAGCAGTTCAAGCTTTCCAACTGCTTTGCATCCTGATAAACCCATCTGTTAGTTGGCTTGGATGGTCCTTAATGTGAATGTTAGCTTGATTGATTGCAATATGATAAACCCAGTAGTGAGATGACTTGGATTTGTAGCCTGATAAACCCATCTGTCAGTTGGATTGGGTGAGTAGCCTGATAAACCCAACTGTTAGCTCGCTTGACCGATTAGCTTGATAAACCTAGAACTATATTGGCTTGTTTGTTTGCATGCTAATAAATGCACTGTGTTGGTTTGGCTGAGTTTTGTTGTATCCTTTTCTATGTCTAATCTTGCTAGTGTTCCTTGTTCCTTGTGGGAATCATGCCCAGCTCGGGGGTGGCAGTGCTGCTGAGAGATTGATGAGCACTTTGGACTATGGATGGGTGGAACGTTGCAATGACATAGCTGGTTGCAGGACAAAATTCTTTTAGGATAATTATTCTTGTCTATGTTAATCTCTGTAGTTGTATTTGCTTAATTGAATATGATGAACATGCCTAATGTGTTGAATTGATGAATTGCTTCCATTGTATAATTGCAATTATATGCATCTGTGTATGTTTTCTTTCAATGCATTTTTAATTTATGTTATGTGGATTAGATTTTTGGATTGGTGATGGACTGAATGATCAAATCTATCCAAGAATTCTGTTAACAGGTTGAATTTCCTGACAAAGATATCCTTCCGCAACTCTCCTTTCCGCAACTTGTGGGATGCGGGATGCGAGATGCGGAAACGTCCTTCAGTAAATTCTATTCATAATAGATATTCTTCTACAACTCTCCTTTACGCAACTTATGGGATGAGAGATGCATCTTCACAATATCTATTACTATAGATCCCCTTCTGCAACTCTCCTTTTCGCATGCCAGATTGTAATTTCCATATTTCCCTCATTCTGCAAACCCAAGATTTCCAAATTGTTGATTCTTACGAGTTGATTCTCAGCTATTGATCTATCTCCAGATGTGGAACAGATGGTAACTATCGATTTTTGTCGCTGTCTTTCTCCGCCATTCGATCCACTCTAAGATATTTCTTCATGGAACATCGAATTGATTACTAACAGGATCAATTTCTACATTGTGGGGAAGTTGGAGAATTTATTTTCAGACTTGAATAGAGTGAACACAAGATGATTTGATTCCTCTTTATATATCTTCAAAAATCAGGAATCTATCAAAATACATACATAATTCAATGAAATTCAAGCTAGATGATCCTGCATCAATTAGGAAGCACTATGGTTGCGTTCCCTCTCTAGTGGATGGTAGGGGATGTGACAGTGTGGTATCAGGGCTATAGGTTGCAACAGTAGGGCCTAAATGGGCCAAGTTGAATAGATAAAATGGAAAAGAACACCCAATTTATGATTTGACAGAGTTACTGGTTGCATCATTGGTATAAATGTGCAAAGGAAATTGGTTGTAGAAAGACAACTATAGAGTGCTATTTAGCAGAATTGCTAAACTTAGCCAACCCAACGAAATGCACCGTTACTGTGATCTGAATTCTACTATGATCTTGACCGTTCATTCCTATAATAAGAAGTTGGTAAGTAATTTATTTTGATTTATGATATTTTCTTACAAATGATGTTGTTAACATATTTTGCAGAGTCATAGTGGAGATTGAAACATTGGTCTTTGTCCGACCAAGAAGGTTCAAGAGGATCACCGCCAAGAAGATTAACAACATGGATGATGCACAGGATCCATGTGGAAATGGGGAAGATGCTATGGGGGAAAAGCCAAGACATCCTCAAGACAAAATAAGGCCACTCCATTGCTGGAGATGTGGAGGACCACATTTGCACTGCAGTTATCCACATTGGGAAGTGTATGTAAGGCTAGCTTACAATATCCAAGAAAATGAAATTGAAGCTGATGGGTACAGGGAACAAGAGAGTTCCCCAGATGGTGCCCGGATGTTGTAGATACCACAAGAAGCCCGAGGGTATAATTGTAGGGTTGAAAAGAAGAAAATAAAAGGATGATCAAGGCATTGGTAGAGAAAAACCAAATGACTTTAGTCATGCTACAGAGTTTGGCAGACCTCCAAAGGCAGATAAAATCTGGGCATCATTTAATAGAGGTAGAAGGGAGCATGAGAAATTCCCATAAGACAAATGTGAAGCTTAACCCAAGGAAGGAATGTTTTAAATCTTCTCACCTCCTGAAGAATCAAAGGAATCCAATGCAAGATGATATTGAGTCAGTTAGAGTGATGAGGAAAAATCCCAAGAAACCAATCAAATGTTGGGGATGTGAAGGACCCCACCTACGTAGGATTTGTCAACTTGAAAATGGGAATGAAGGTCAATTCCCCAGCACCCAAGAAGCTAAATATGTGGGTCAGAAGGCAAGGATCATTCCTAAAATTAGTGGAGAGTTATAATACCACCAGACATGTCCTAACTCAACTACAGTGGAATTTAAGTGTGACATTATTGAATAGACTATTTCTGTTTTGATCAACCCTGGATCGATTCACAGCTATATCACCCCTAGAATTGTTGAGCCTTTCACCTTGAATAAGTCATACCATAGAATATCATGGTTAGTCCAACTAGACACTAGAACCCAGAAGAAGTTTAGTGAGGTGTTAAGGAAATTTCCATTTGTCATGGATGGGTTAGTCACTTGTGCAGATCTAAATGTTCCGCCTCTTGGTTCCTATGATTTTCTCATTGGAATGGATTGGTTGGAAGCACATAGATCAAAGATTGATTGTTACCACAAGACTTTTGAGCTCTTGGATGAAGAAGGAAACCTGAAGGTTGTGAAAGTATTTCCAAAAGTGATCTCTGGAAGCTAGTCTTCAACAATACAGCTGAATAAGTTTTGTGTGAAATGTTGCAGAATGTATGCAACTCATGTTTTGGAGGAAGTAGAGAATGATACTCCTAGGCTGGATTGTTTTCATGTGTTGTAGGAATTCAAGAATCTTTTTCCATATGAAATTCCAAAGCTTCCTCCAAAGGGGGACATTGATCTCACAATTGAACTTGTGCCATGTAAATCACCAATGTCGAAGACACCCTACAGGGTGAGTACACCATAATTTCTATAGTTTATGATGCAACTACAAGAGTTGTGGGAACCGAATTATGTCAGGCCGGATGTGTCCTCGTTGGGAGCACCCGTTTTGTTTGAGGAAGAAAGAGGTGATACACCCTGGTTGTGTATTAATTAAGGAAATTAAACAAGGTTATTGTGAAGAAAAAGTATCCTTGCCTAGAACTGATAGCCTTTTGATCAAATGTCAATATCAAAGGTGTTTTCCAAGATTGAATTAAGGTCTGGTTACTAGTAGGTATGGATCTTATGACCTTGTAGTGGTATCATTTCGCTTCATAAATGCACCAGCTACATCTATGTGCCTCGTGACTAATGTTCCAGTAAGCATCTGAACATGTTTGCTCTTGTTTCCATTGAAGGGATTCTTATTTATTCTAAGAACGATGAAGAACATGTGGAACATTTGAGGTTGACTTTGAATTTCTCAGGAAGCATCAGATGTATGCAAGGTTGAGAAACTATGATTTCTATGAAGATATAATTTATCATTTGGGTCACACTATCTCAAATAGAGAAATATCTACAAACCATGAGGGATTGAGGCCACAATGATTTGGCATCCTCCAAGAAAGTTAATAGATGTAATATCTTTTTGTGGGACTTGCAGGAAGTTCATCGAAGAATATTTTGCAGGAAAAGTGGAACCTATGTATAGGCCGAGGAGGCTTGCATGTGAACTTGTAGTTCCATCAAGAAATGGACTTTGTGTTCATGGGGATACATGTGAGGACTTCCTAAATACTCAGGTAGAATGACCTAAGCACAACAGTATGGTTGTGCCCAATGAAGCCCAGGGCAGGAAGGTACCATGTGCAATGAGAAGGCTCTCATGACGGAGAACGAATTTTGAAACTTCAGATTGCAAGTTTTTTTGTTGATTATGGGAGACTGTGATCTCCTATGATGGTTTTGATTCATGCTAACAATGGATATGCTTGTTTTGTATTTCTTGATGTTTGAAGTTCCCGGTGCTAACTGTGACTGTTCGGATGATTTAAAATTGTGTCAGGATAACATGGTGTATGTGGATGCCCAGGTTTTGGGAAGCATGTGTAAGTAGGGGATCAGTTCTCACTCTTGCAAAAATCCAAACCATATGAGGATGAAATCATGGTTGCAAAAAACTGATTTTCTATAGGTAGTAGAAGTGTGAACTCAGATTTTTATTTGAATATCAATATTATTGATTGTTTGATATTTCGAAAATCATGTATGCATGAAGTAGATTTGAAAATATATGACTAAAATTTTATGATGACATCTCATGTAAACTACATACTTGTATGTAATGCAGGTGAGATGATGGAAGTACGTGCTTGGATTACATAGCTTCTTGAAAGGATATGTTTGGGATACATAACTCCTCAGAAGGATGTGCTGGGTGTACATGGCTCCTTGAAAGGATGTACTAGGTGTACATAGCTTCTCGGAGGGATGTGCTGGTAAAAGGTTTGAAAAATTGACTGAAATTTTTATGATGACATCTCATATGAACTGCATGATTCTATGTAATGTAGGTGAGATGAAGAAAATATGCACTGGGTGTACATGGCTGCTCGGAAGGATGTACTGGCTATACATTGCTTCTTAGAGGGATGTGTTTGGAATAGGTTTGGAAACCTATGATTAATTTTTTTTATGATGACATCTCATATGAATTGCATGTCTATATGCAATGCAGGTGATATGATGAAAAGATGTACAATGAGTACATGGCTCCTCCGGAAGGATGTCCTTGGGTTCATAGCTTCTCCCCCTTGCTAGCTAGGAACCCGTATGCATCACTGGCGTCGCCCAAGGTGTAAGACATCTAGTTAGACTTCTTTCCACACACACACACATTCACATCATAAGAGGACTATCACGAGATTGTGGAATTCATGAAGAGAATAACCCCGAGGTATTATGATGTCTGGAAAGGAATCCTCTAAGCATTGGTAAGCACTTGGAAGAGGAGTTGGGTGTTGATGTAATTGTAACTTTGGAATGTATTCACTTATATATATTATGTGTTGTACCCCGATGTTTATTCCAGGAAGATTTTATAATGTATTTGAGTCATGTCATGCCCCGATGTTCCTATAAAGAGGTTCTATAATGTAAACAAGTCATGTCAAGTCATTGTGGGTATCCCTCCTATTGGTCAAGGGTTAAAGTCATCGCAGTTGTGGGGACCTAGGGTTATTAGACTATCCTAGAGATTTCGACCCTAGGTGAGTCATTGTAACTAGGGGAAATAGTCCCCACCATTTTGTTAAGGCTAACCCTCCTTGTTGGTCGAAGGAGGCAATGTCCCCACAAGTTGTGGGGCACTAGGGTTATTAGACACTCCTAGAGATGTCAGCTCGAAGTAAGTAATTGTTAAGTGAGGTCGACATGTTGGAGTGGGTTTCAGGTGAATGAAAGAATATAAATAGAGAGTGAGCCTCTCTATTTAACATCCACACACTCACTCATTGGGGCACATGTGTGAGAGAGATAAATTGTTGGGACAAGAGAGAGACTATTGTTGTTGGGAGATCATCTTTATGTTTTTCGGTTTTACTTTTGGTGCTGATTCTATCTTTGAGGAAGTTGCGAGGTTTTCTCAATTTATGATTTCCATGAGGATAAAAACTGTGTTCATTGTCTCTTGTGTTTGATTTCTATGCTTGTTATTCTCTCCATTAAAGATCCTAATATAATGCTAGCTTAATGTTAAAAATCTAACATGGTATCAGAGCTAACCTGAGAAGAAGACATTGTACAGCTACAAAAGCTAGGGATTCCTAATTTTTGGGTCTCTCTCCACAATCCATCAGCAAAAGTATGCTAGGTTGACTCTCGATTGAAGGGCACATCTTTCTATTGAAGAGGAATTCAATTCCAAGCATTTTCAATTTTCAGTGCGGGAAATTAGGGATTTCTTCGGAAGAGGAATTTTTGAGTGAGCCCAACATAGGATTTCTCTCCTCATCAAAATCGAATTTTAGAGACCTGGGTCGATATTTTTGGTTGGGTATAACTTCGGAAAATTCAAACCCTAGTTTGACCCCGAGGTAGAAAAACCCTAAAATACTAAAACTGATAAGTTTTGGTACATTCACTCTATCTCGAGAGTGGATAAGTCTTAGGAGTTGAAATTTTCACACGCCAAACATAAAATCCTGATTTACACTTTACCATAAGTGTCTTCCCTAAAGACATCGAAAGAGATGTTTAATTCCTTGACCAAGAAGGGAAGAAAATAAATCAAAATATTACTTTGAGAAACCATTTGAAGAATGTTAAGATCCAGAATGCAGAGACCATACAGTCATACTTTACAAGGGTCTCTCAAATCAAACAACAACTTCTAGTAGTAGAATAAGAAGTGGAGAATGCAGAAGTGGTGATAGCCACCTTGAATGTTCTCCCAGAATCATGGGATTCATTCATGCGAGGAATGTGTGCTAGAAGGAAGTGATTACTTTCAAGTAGACTCTCGGAAGAAGAAGAAGCTTGAATCATAACAAGAGAAGAGAAGATGGGAGAAACTGAAGATCAAGCTCTTACAATCCAAAGAAGATCCCTTAAGCAATGAGGAATATGAAGATCTCAACTCTTGAAGAACCTCTTATCTACCTTAGCATTTGGATAAGAAATGATACTATTATGAATAAAGAATATGATGAAGTTGAAGGCCCAAGAAGGAGTCTACCCACGAAACAAATAAAGATAAGTATTAAATTGTCATTTCATGATATTGTTTTGTTATGCATTTGTTTATATTCAGTTGATATATTATGCATGATAGAATGTTTGCATTAATGACGGTATACTACTAATATGTATGTGATGGGTAATTAGTTCATGGTGCCATACAACTCTCAATTGTTGGTTATCTATAATGAAATGTCTTTGCTGACATATTGGATTAGTGCACAATCTCAATGTTGTCCTAGTAGAGATGGAAGGCATTTAGAAAGATTCTGTGAGATATGGATGATTGTTGTATTGGATAAAATAGTTGCATGATCATATATATATGCAGAAGAAGTTTTCAATATGAATATACCTTATGAAATGTTTCTAACCATAAAACTAATCCATTTGACTTGTAGGAAAGATCACATACATAATCGCCTACAAGCAAAGAAGGATGAGACTTGTTCCAAAGAACAAGTGATGACAATTCAAGATGAAGAATAATATGATGAATGCAGCGACATCATTTATGTAGAACCTTCAAGCTATGAAGAAGTAACCAAGAATAAAGGGAAGACCAATTCAAGAAGAATTATGTCTAGGATGCAGTATCGATATGTGAAGGGAAGTTCGTAGTTCTATCATGCATTAGATGGAAACATCATAGGATACCAAGCAAGATTCGTAGCATGAGGCTTCTCATGAAAAGAAGGCATAAATTATGAAGAGACATTTGCAACCACTGGAAGTGAAGTCACATGACAGGAAAGATCATGTGTGAAAATGAAAGAAGCCCTTGTATGCACTCAGAAGACACCCATGGGATAACACAAACATGCGAAGCTTGATGAAGATCTGAGCCTTTGCTACAAGGTTGATAAAGGATGACAAGCTCATAGATGGGTACGATAATAATGCTTTCAAAGATAGAGGATCTTGGTATCTAGTGACCCTAGATGGATACATAGAATATTAGTAGCAGAGGAAGTTGCTTGTCACTCTAGTATAGAATGTTTCAACGCATAGAGTACGAAAGACAAAGAGAGTATGATGCAGTATGGTTGAGGAAGCTACTGTCTAATTTATTTGATCTAAAGTTGTATGCTACTTGTATATATTGCGACAACCAAAGTTGTGTGAAGTTGTTGGACGCCCATATGTTCCTTGACAAGTTGAACCATATTGAGATCAAGTATCACTATATCAAGGATATGGTGCAGAGAGGAGCATTGAAGCTGTAGTATGTTGCGATGGACAAACAGATAGCTGATGTGTTGACAAATCCATTGGCTAGAGTGAAGTCTGAGTACTTCAGGGAGAAGCTTGGTGTTCACCAGATCGAGGTTCCTTCCAAGGGAAAGTGATGAGTTCGTGAGCCATTCTGACATGGTCACAGGATTGGTTCCTTCCATGGTCAGATGTAAGGGCTGAGCCATTCTATCATGGTTAGAGGATTGGTTCCTTCTATGTCAACTATGAATGCTGAGCCATTTTGATATGACTATAGGATTGGTTCCTACATGATCAGATAGAAGGATTATTGCCATTTTTGGAATGGAGGTGCCTAGTCAGTTACTAGGAATACTAGGTCTGGGACTAAGGGCCTTTTTGATATGACTGTAAGATGTAGTCTTACATGATCAGATGTGAGTCCATGTCCATTATGATGTGATTGAGGGATTGGTTCCCACTTGATCAAATATAAGGCTTGATGCCATTCTTTAGGAGAATGGAGGCACCTGGTCACTTACTAGGAAAGCTAAGTCTGGGACTAGGGGCCATTCTTCTATTCTTCTATGACTGTGGGATGTGTTATCACGTGATCATGTGTGAGTGTAGGGCCATTCTGATGAGTCAAGGTCAGATGTAAGGGTTGGGCCATTTTGACGAGTGAAGGTCAAATGTAATGGATGGTCCATTCTGACGAGTCAAGGTCAAATGTAAGGGTTAGGACATTCTGATGAGTCAAGGTTAGATGTAAGGGCTAGGCCATTCTGACATGGTGCAAGGATGCGGTTCCTTCCATGGTTAGATATAAGGTCTGGGAAATTCTGACATGATGAGGGGATTAAGTTCCTCTCATGGTCAGATGTGAGTGTTGGGAGTTCCTTTCTGACGAGTCAAGGTCAGATGTAACTGCTAGATGGGCCATTCTGACATAGGGTCAGATATAAGTGTTGAAGAAGACCTACATGGAGGATAGACCTACACCCATCATGAAAAAGGGTTGGATTTGTAGAACTTCCTATGATGAGAAGAATCATAATATAGCACCAGTGATGTTAACCCAGTGATGATCCAGATCAAGTGATGATCTAGATCTAGTGATGATGATCCAGCAGTGATGATCTAGATCAAGTGATGATCTAGATCCAGTCATGATGATCCAACAGTGATGATCTAGATCCAATGATGATGATCTAGCAGAGATGATCTATATTGAGTGATGATCCAGATCCAATGATGTTGATCCAGCAGAGATCATCCAGATCCCAGTGATGATGATCCAGATCGAGTGATGATCCATATCCAGATGAAGATGACTTGAAGATAAAAATGACCTGAAGATGATGATGACTTGAAGATGATGAGAACTCGATGATGATCCAGACGATACAGACAAGAAAAATTGTGCTAATAAATTGTTTCGAGAGAATACCTTCCTAGTTAAGAGGGAGTGTTGATGTAATTGTAACTTCGAAATGTATTCACTTATATATCTTATGTATTGTACCTCAATGTTTATTCCACGAAGTGTTTATATTGTATTTGAGTCATGTCATGCCTTGATGTTCCTATCGGCAGGTTCTATACTGTAAACAATTCATGTCAAGTCAATGTGGGTAACCCTCCTATTGGTCAAGGGTTTTTATCCCCGTAGTTGTGGGGCCCTAGGTTTATTAGACTATCCTAGAGAAGTTGACCCTAGGTGAGTCATTGTAAGTCATGGAAATAGTCCCTACCATTGTGTTAAGGGTAACCCTCCTTATTGGTCGGAGGAGGCAAAGTCCCCACAAGTTGTGGGGCACTAGGGTTATTAGACACTCCTAGAGATGTCAGCTCTAGTAAGTAATTGTTAAGTGAGGTCGGCATGTTGGAGAGGGTTTCAAGTGAACGAAAGAATATAAATAGAGAGTGAGCCTCTATATTTAGCATACAGAGACTCACTCATTGGGGTGTATGAGTGAGAGAGAGAAGTTACTGGGACAAGAGACACACTACTACTATCGGGAGATCATATTTATGTTTTTGGGTTTTACTTTTGGTTCTGATTCTATATCTGAGGAAGCTGCGTGGTTTTCTCCATTTATAGTTTCCCCAAGGGAAAAAACTGTGTTCATTGTCTCTTGTGTTTTATTGTTGTGCTTGTTATTCTCTCAGTTAAAGATCCGAATATAATGCTAGCTTAATGTTAAAAATCTAACACTGGGCCCTTAAGCTAGAGGTGTTATTGAGCACCCAGAGAGGTGTTAGGCTCTAAAGCAGGGCTGATTGGATCTTGGTTGAGAGATGCTATACAGATAAGTATTGGATTACTTAGCACTCCTGGTTGATTTTTTGTGATTACACATGTACATAGCGATTCAGCTAAGATTTCATAAATCTTGTTAAAAATAAATAAATAAATAAATCTCATAGAAATGATTCTGACACGTGAATTAATCTGTTATGGTGCATGGGAAGGAATCACCTAAGAAGTGGTGAGCACTGGAAGAGGTGCTAATCCCATAAACTAATGCTGCCATTGAGCACCCAAGGAGGTGTTAGGCTCTGATGCAGGGATAACTAGATCTCGGTTGGGAGATGTTATACAAATAAGTATTTGGTTTACTGATCAAAATTTTGTTGTTATTGATTTTATTTAAATATACATGAGCATATGATGTAGCCATGGTTTTGAAAATCTTGTTATAGATTGCATCATATAGGAATGAATCTGACATATGAATTAAATTCATTGTGGTGTTTGGAAGGGAAGCACCTGAAGAAAATGAGTTGGAAACCTACATGAGTAGAGAGGTTCCAGTTCCAGAGGGAGATGAGGCTCAAAGCCTTACACTAGAAGAACTTGGTCAAGGCCAAGAAGATCATTCCTGATTCAGTCACGGATCAAATTGTACCATAAGTGTATTCCCTAAAGACACTGAAAGAGATGTTTAATTCCTTGACCAAGCTATTTGAAGGGAAGAACATAAATCAGAATATTACTTTGAGAAACCAATTGAAGAATGTGAAGATCCAGAATGGAGAGACCATATAGTCATACTTTACAAGGGTCTCTCAAATCAAAGATCAACTTGTAGTAGTAGAAGAAGAAGTCGAGAATGCAGAAGTGGTGATATCCACCTTGAATGGTCTCCAAGGATCATGGGATTCATTCATGCGAGGAATGTGTGCTAGAAGGAAGTGATTACTTTCAAGCAGAATCTAGGAATAAGAAGAAGCTCGACTCATAATAAGAGACCAGAAGATGGGATCAATTGAATATCAAGCTCTCACAATCCAAAGAAGACCCCTTAAGCAATGAGGAATATGAAGATCTCGACTCTTGAAGAACCTCTTATCCACCTTAGCATTTGGATAAGAAATGATGCTATTATGAATGAAAAATATGATGAAGCTAAAGGCTCAAGAAGGAGTCTACCCACGAAACAAATAAAGATAAGTATTGAATTGTCATTTCATGATATTGTTTTGTTATGCATTTGTTTATATTCAGTTGATATATTATGCATGATATAATGTTTGCATTAATGACAGTATACTACTAATATGCATGTGATGGGTAAGTAGTTCATGGTGCCATACAACTCTCCATTGCTGCTTATTTAGAATGAAACCTCTTTGCTGACATATTGGATTAGTTCACAATCTCAATGTTGTCTTGGTAGAGATGGAAGGAATCTAGAAAGTTTCCATGAGATATGGATGATGGTTGTATTGGCTAAAATAGTTGAATGATCATATATTTATGCATAAAAAGTTTTCATTAAGAATATACCTTATGACCATACAACTAATGCATTTGACTTGTAGCAAAGATCGCATACATAATCACCTACAAGCAAAGAAGGATGAAACTTGTTCCGAAGAACAAGTGACGACAATTCAAGATGAAGAATAATATGACGAATGCATCGACATCATTGATGTAGAACCTTCAAGCTATGAAGAAGTAACCAAGAAGAAAGGGAAGACCAGTTCAAGAAGAATTATGTCCACGATGTAGTATCGATACATGAAGGGAAGTTCGTAGTTCCATCATGCATTAGATGGAAACATCATAGGATACAAGGCAAGATTCGTAACATGAGGCTTCTCACGAAAAGAAGGCATAAACTACAAAGAGACATTTACATCCACTGGAAGTGAAGTCACATGACAGGCAGGATCATGTGTGCAAAAGAATGAAGGCCTTTTATGCACTCATAAGACACCCATGGGATAACACATACATGAGGAGCTTGATGAAGATATGAACCTTTGCTACAAGGTTGATAAAGGATGACAAGCTCATAGATATGTACGAGAAGAACACTTTAAAATATAGAAGATCTTGGTGTCCAATGACTCTAGATGGATACATAGAATATTAGTAGCAGAGGATCTTGGTATCTAGTGAACCTAGATGGATACATACAATATTAGTAGCAGAGGAAGCTGCTTGTCACTCTAGTCTAGAATGTTTCAGTGCATAGAGTACAGAAGATAGAGGGAGTATGATGCTTCAAAGGGAGTGACTATAGAATATCTTGAGGTTCGACATGGTACGACAAGATGGATAGATTAGTGATGGCTCTAGAATTTACTTAGAGTAAATTGGATTCCAACCTTTACTTCAAGGTTGAAGGTGGAAGATCAGTGATGCTCCTGTTATATGTCGATGTACTATTTTCTAGGCATGGAGGTGTGGTAGAATGTAGATGAAATTTTCCTTAGACAAGGGAAGTATGTAGTAGAGATCCTAAAGAGGTTCAAGATGATGGACTTCAAGGCCATGAACACACCTATGACATCGAACATGAAGCTATTTAGTGATGCTTCATCAAAGACAGTTGATGCTACGATGTATCATCAGATGATTGGGTCCTTGATATACCTGAAGAATACGAGAGAAGATATTTGCTTTGCTGTGAACACATTGAGACATGTTCAACTAATGGATGCAAAGCATCTAGTGAGATACCTGAAGGGTAAATTTGATTATGGGCTCAAGTATGAGGCGAATCAATAGATTAACCTGGAGGGTTATGTTGATTCAGATTGGGAAGGCAGTGCCATCGATAGGAAGAGCAATTCAGGGTGTGCTTCAGTATGGGATCAGGTGTGATCTCTTGGTTTAGTAGGAAGCAATCCTGTGTGGCACTGAGTATAGCTAAAGCGGAGTATGTCACAACTTGTTCAGCGAGTTGTGAGGTAGTATGCGTGAGGAACATACTGTCTGATTTATTTGATCTCTAGTTGGATGCTACTTGTATATATTGCAACAACCAGGGTTGTGTGAAGTTGTCAGAGAACCATGTGTTCCATGACAAGTTGAAGCATATCGAGATCAATTATCACTATATCAGGGATATGGTGCATAGAGGAGTATTGAAGCTCCAGTATGTTGCGACGGACAAATAGATAGATGATGTGTTAATGAAGCCATTGGCAAGAGTGAAGTTTGAGTCGAGAAGCTTGGTGTTATCCAGATCGAGGTTCCTTCCAAGTGGAAGTGATGAGTCCATGAGCCATTCTGACATGGTGAGAGGATTGGTTCCTTCCATGGTCAAATGTAAGGGCTGATCCATTCTGTCATGGTGAGAGGATTGGTTCCTTCTATGTTAGATATGATTGTTGAGCCATTCTGATATGACTATAGGATTAGTTCCTACATGATCAGATATAAGGGCTGTTGCCATTCTTGGAATGGATGTGCCTGGTCAGTTACGAGGAATACTCGTTCTAGGACTGGGGGCATTTCTGATATGACTGTAAGATGTAGTCTTACATGATCAGATGTGAGTGCATGGCCATTCTGATGTGATTAATGGATTGGTTCTCACTTGATCAGATATAAGGGTTGATTCCATACTCTGGGAGAATGGAGGCACCTGGTTAGTTACCAGGAAAGCTCAGTCTGGGACTGGGGGCCATTCTGCTAATACTGTGGG
Organism: Pseudotsuga menziesii; assembly: GCA_001517045.1. NCBI lineage: Eukaryota > Viridiplantae > Streptophyta > Pinopsida > Pinales > Pinaceae > Pseudotsuga > Pseudotsuga menziesii. The sequence continues at coordinate 265,640 of LPNX010532975.1, read as the reverse complement.
ATGTGTTCTCACATTATCATATGTGAATGCAGGGCCACTCTGACGAGTCAAGGTCAAATGTAAGGGATAGGCCATTCTGAGGAGTCAAGGTCAGATGTAAGGCCTGGGCAATTCTGATGAGTCAAGGTCAAATGTAAGGGTTGGGCCATTCTGACAAGTCAAGGTCAGATGTAAGGGCTGGGCCATTCTGACATTGTGAGAGGATGAGGTTCCTTCCATGGTCAGATATAAGGGATGGGCCATTCTGACATGGTGAGGGGATTAAGTTCCTCTCATTGTCAAATGTGAGTGTTGGGCATGCCTTTCTGACTTAGGGTTAGATATAAGTGCTCAATGGTCCATTCTGACTTAGGGTTAGATATAAGCACTAAATAAGACCTACATGGAGGCTAGGCCTACACCCATCATGAAAAATGGATGGATTTGTAGAACTTCCTGTGACAAGAAGAATCATGAGATAGAACTAATGATGTTAACTCGGTGATGATCCAGATCGAGTGATGATCTACATCCAGTGATGGTGATCCAATAGTGATGTTTCAGATCAAATGATGATCTAGATCCACTGATGATGATCCAGATCGAGAGATGATATTGGGAGTTTTTATAATGTAAACAAGTCATGTCAAGTCATTGTGGGTAACCCTCCTACTGGTCAAGGGTTAAAGTCCCCGTAGTTGTGGGGCCTTTGGCTTATTAGACTATCCTAGAGAATTTAACCCTAGGTGAGTCATTGTAATTCAAGGCAATAGTCCCCACCATTGTGTTAAGGATAACCCTCCTTGTTGGTTGAAGGAGGAAAATTCCCCACAAGTTGTGGGGCACTAGGGTTATTACACACTCCTAAAGATGTCGGATCTAGTAAGTAATTGTTAAGTGCGGCCGACATGTTGGAGTGGGTTTCAAGTGAATGAAAGAATATAAATAGAGAGTGAACCTCTCTATTTAACATACACACACTCACTCATTTGGGCACATGAGTGAGAGAGAGAAGTTGTTGGGACAAGAGAGACACTACTATTGTCAAGAGATCATCTTTATGTTTTCAGGTTTTACTTTTGGTGCTAATTCTATCTCTGAGGAAGTTGCATGGTTTTCTCCATTTATGGTTTCCCTGAGGAAAAACACTATGTTCATTGTCTCTTGTGTTTGATTGTTGTGCTTGTTATTCTCTCAGTTAAAGATCCTAATATAATCCTAGCTTAATGTTAAAAATCTAACACTAGGCCCTTAAGCTAGAGGTGTTATTGAGCACCCAGAGAAGTGTTAGGCTCTGAAGTGGGGCTGATTGGATCTCGATTGAGAGATGCTATACAAATAAGTATTGGATTACTTGGAAATCTTGGTTGATTTTCTCTGATTACACATGTACATAGTGATTCATATAATATTTTAGAAATCTTGTTAAAAAAAATAAAAAATAAAAAATAAAAAAATCCCGTGGAAATGAATCTAACATGTGAATTAATCTGTTATGGTGCATGGAAAGGAAGCACCTGAGAAGTGGTGAGCACTGGAAGAGGTGATAAGCCCGTAAAATAGTGTTGGCATTGAGCATCCAAGGAGGTATTAGGCTCTGAAGTAGGGATAACTAGATCTCGGTTGGGAGATGTTATACAAATAAGTCAAGTTGGTTTACTTATCAAAATTTTGTTGTTATTGATTTTCTTTAAATATACATGAGCATATGATGTAGCCATGGTTTTGAAAATATTGTTATAGATTTCATCCTATAGGAATGAATCTAACATATGAATTAAATTCATTGCGGTGTTCGGAAGGGAAGCACCTAGAGGAGGTGTAGGCTCTTGAACAAAAAATGCTATTGAAGCACCCGAAGAGATGTTGGGCTCAAGAACGGAGATGTCAGACCTCGGTTGAGAGGTATTTTTCGGTGATCCGAGGCATGAATAAATTTTGCTACAATTTAATGCACACCTATGTGTGGGGTGGGGAAGGGTTGTGAGTGCCATGGTTTTCTAAATCCAGGTCAGATACCTATGGAACCCAAAGAATCTCCTTACGGAGATAATTATTTGGTTCACTTGGTGAATTTTGTTGATTGCAATTCAATATACATGTTCATGTGATTCATCTAGGATTTTGAGAAAATATTGTGAATACTAATATGGGAATTGACTCATTGATTGGGGCTTGAGCATAGGTACTACTGGTTTCCAAATATGTTGGAAATGTTCCAATTTGAGGAGAAGGATTCTACAAGACCAGAAAATATCCTGTGGTGTGTGCTAATGCATGCAAGAAAAGACTTGGAAGAGTTTCAGATTGTGCCTTGGACAAATAAAGGTGTAGAGGAAGCACTATGGTCCTGAAGAGGATATGTGGAAGCGGGAGGATGCCATGCGATTGGCACATCCATTTTGTTCAAATATTGTATATGATGTAAATATTGTATTAAATCATGGTGTGGAGATCAAGGAAAAGGCCCACTCAGGGGTTTTTTGTTTTATGTTTTGTCGATTAAAATCGATGCAGATGGTTTATGTGATAACCTGGCACAATATGTTTGATACATCACGTAAAATGCAAATTAATAAAAATACCACAACTAGATATACATCACACATTAAAGAGATGGGGGCATGATTTCAAAAGGTACAGGGAGGGGGGAATATTCAAACCCTTGAGCCAATGGGGATAAGCCAATGTCTAAGGGGGGAAACCCACAAAGCTGTCATCTACCCTTTTTCCCCTTTTGTACCCAGTCATCTAGAAGTTGTTTGAGGAAGTTATTGTATGGGAATTGGAAGAGTATGCGCAAGAAAACACCCAAAAATGTATACCATTCCCTCATGCATTCGCATTTCATACTCCCTAACATTTTGGGGGAGTTGAGGGACATTTTTTGGATGATCCATCCTTCATTCACACATGTGTTTGCTTCCTCACGCAGCTAAACCTTGCTAATTTTTTTATCCTTCACGTTTTCAGTTTTTTTGTATTCCTCATTTGTGCATTCCTAGTTCATCATCTGGCTGTCACCGAAACATTGTGGTCCATTATGATCATTATCTATTCCATTACGTTCATGCACGCTCTATGTTCATCCTGCTTGCAGAACCGTGTTTTGTTCTGGGTTGTTCACCTATTGTTACTATCCTCAACTGTGCAAATGTTCAGGGTCTCCTTTGTTTGTTGAATGAATGAGCAGTGGAGATCACTTGATTTTATGAGAAAGAGTGGTCAATTGTGGTTTCCTCAGTGTTGTTTTACAATGGTCTCCTTTGTCACAGAGTGAGTGGAAGCCTATTTTACTGTGTTGACATTGTGGTTTGATGTGTGTGCATATTTTTCCTTGTTATGAACTGGTTTGGAGTGGAATAGGGTATGAACTAGCTTGATAAACCTAGTGTAGGAAGGAACCTCACAAATAGATCTAGATGGGTTGGCTTTCTTCTCTTCACCCTTAGAACAACACTGGAATGGACAGCATAGATTGAGGGACTGTGTAGCAGAGAAGGGGATGCTTCCTTGTGTTGGGTGTGGAGAAGTTTTAGGAGCCAAGACCAATCTAGTGTAGGTGTCCATAGTTCGATGGTTGATCTCACTAGCTTAGCAGTTTAAGATGTCCATCTCCATTTCAACCTGATAAACCCATCTATTAGTTAGCTTGGCTAGTCCTTAATGTGAATGTTTGATTGAATGACTACAGTCTGATAAACCCAGTAGTGAGATGGCTTGGATTCGTAGCGTGATAAGCCCATCTGTGAGTTGGCTTGGATGAGTAGCTTGATAAACCCAACTGTTTGTTGGCTTGGATGATTATCCTGATAAACCCAAAAGTATATTAGCTTATTTGTTTGCATCCTGATAAACCCAACTATTAAGGAGAAAACTTCCTATGGCTTGGGTACTAGAATAGACATAGTAACCACATAAACCAATCCTTTCCTATATGCAGGAGAAACCAAACGTTTAACCATAAAGGATCTCAAAACATACCTTATTCCAGACGGTTGTTGTAGATACCCGTTGAGCTTTTCCACTCTCACTTGTATTAACAATTTGCTCTCTCAACATTAAGCAAACAAGACAAGCATGCTATATATAATTTTGTTAGACATACTCTAGCATACATAATCAATAACATATAAGCATTTAAAAGCATCCATGGATTCAATACTCATTTAAATACACATTATTGGACAGGAATAGGTATTTCTATTAATATAAATCAGAGATTACAATAGTGACAACCTATGTCAGCACGTCTGTGAATTGGAGAAACTGAGTCCTCAACCTGGGCCTCCACCACTTCAATCCTCCATCTCTCAATGGAAATATCACAAGCAAAGGCAAGCTTGGGAAGAACACAAAGTGCTCAAAGGGACAAAGATATGCAAGCTCAAGTATAAGCTCTGGCAACAATGGACTATAGTTTTCTTGCTCTTCAATTCCTCTCCTTTCAATGTATCCAAAGCGTTCCTTATATAGTGCTTCAATGGGGTAATGGAAGTTCAAACCCGAGTGATCTCAAGGCATATGAACGGCCAAGAGACAAGTGACTCAGATCCACATCAAGCAAAACTCCAAAACTATTTGGCCTTTTGCACACATCCCGATGTACACGGGTTTGAGGGTCATATCCACGTATATACGCAAGAATAGGTTTAAAAGTCGTGTATAGAAAATAATTCATGTTTTTAGGGATGATCTTAGAAAAATCAAAGGTACAAAAATGGTCCATGGGGTCCAAAGAGTCTACAGAGGGATAGGGAAGGCCACAAAGGTGTGATCCACCATGTGTGGTAAAATCAATTTTACATAATCTGTGTTGGATTTTCTAGGTTTTGTTGTATCCTTGGCTATGTGTGAGCCTACGAGTGTTCCTTATTCCTTGTGGGAATCATCCCCAAATGGAGGGTGGTAGTGCTACTGAGAGATTTATGAGTGTTTTGGCCCATGGTTGGGTGGAACATTGTAGCGACGTAGCTGGTTGCGGGACAAAATTCTTTCAGGATAAGTATTCTTGTCTAAGTTAATCTCTGCAATTGTATTTTCTTAATGAAATATGATGAACATGCCTAATGTGTTGAATTGATGAATTGCTTCCACTATATAATTGAAATTGTATGCATCTGTGTATGTTTTTATTGAATGCATTTTAAATTACATTATGGGTCTTAGATTGATGGATTGACGATGCTCTGAATGATCAAATTTGTCCAAGACTTCTGTTAACAGGTTGAATTTCCTGACAACAATCTCCTTCCACAATTCTCCTTTGAGCAACTTGTGGGATACGGGATGCAGAAACATCATATAGTAAATTCTATTCGATGTAGATCTTCTTCCACAAATATCCTTTTCGTAACTTGTGGTATGCAGGATGTGGTTTCACAATATCTATTTCTACGATCTCAATTCACAAGATGGACTGTAATGAACTTCAATTCACAAGAACTTTGAAAACTAATCTCACACATTCTATGCTTCGAAGAGATATAGGTGACAAAAAAGGGGGATAGATTGGCTATGCAAATAAATTCCAAGGAAAACCACGCAACCAAAAACCTTCCACCTTTAAAATCACAAAATGGTGAGGTTTTTCATTTTAAATCCCTCTCTATTTGATTCTTCTTTCAATAGAGAAATTGATCCTCACTCACAAAGGTGAGTCGGTGGTATGAACTAAAATAAATATGAGCATGAAATCAAGACATATGGAAAATCCCAAATAATTCCACTAAGACACTAACCTAACATAGCCAACCCATGCTAAATACTTGCGCACTTGGAAAACCAGACCCATGCAATGACATCATGCACCTTGGAAGCTTCAACGTCTAATCCCCTCACCTCTTACCTAGCCTTAACATCTGACCGTAACCCACTAACATGATAACTTATAAACCACTTACCCACTAGTACCCACAGAACTTGAACCCCTTATATTGTAGTTGAGTGGCATAATTAACATGATCAGTCATGCCTCTTAATCAATGTACAATGTTATAGTTTACTAAAATTTAACACTGCATATGGGTCTCTAAATCCATATGGAGTGAAAAAATTTAGTAAATCGTATGCATTCATTGTCGAAATTGTAATTTTCTATTGTTGGAGTGAGATGACTAAAAACGACTAAATAAACTACTAATTCATATTGGAGTGACACGACTAAAACGTTCAGCCGAGTTGGAGCACCCTCAGCCTTGCATGGAGTTTCTTGCAGAGAAAAGGAAAATGCCTAGGAGATTGAATAGCCAATGGAATGGCTAAATCTCAGAAGGAGAATCATTAAAAAGGACAGAGACAAGGGGCATCCATGGAGGGAGGCACACTCGCTTTGCTATGAGAACTTAGGTAAATAAATTAAAAACATAAATAAACGAACTCAGGTGCTTGCAAACAACAGTAGAAAGGGAACAAAGATTTTGTTGCACAAATAAGATGCTTCTTCTTGAGAGATGTATCCTTTTTTATAATAAGGGACCTACTTCTTTACAAAATATATGCTCTTAACCTAAGGAAATACAAAATAAAATAAGCTAGCATGAGCACCCTCAATCGACCTTCTTCTTGGTGGCCGACAAATTCATTGTTGAAATTGTAATTTCCATTGTTGGAGTGACACGAATAAAAATGACTAAATAAACTACCAATTCACATTCTTAATGTTATTGTTAAGTGGTCATTTTTAGTTTAGTTACTTGTTACCTAGTCATATATTTTATCCCGTGAACAAATTGGTCATTTATCTTGGTTGTTTTTAGTTCACTCACTTTGAATTGCTCAATCTTCGTCATTTATCTCTTGAAAAATTGTGGTGACCAAATTTTTTGGTCGCGTGATCACTTATCTCTCATTTTGTACTAACGACATTTGTTATTATTATCGCCTCAATGTTCTCTACTCTTTGAATCATCATGGAAAAACATAATGCTTCCTTTTGAATCACCCTAACTAAATCTTCCAACTGCAAGTTATACAAATTACAAGTTAACATAGTTGTAGAACCTTGCTTTAAAGATTTCTTTCTAGCCGAATTTCTCTTGATATAAATCTGAAATCCCCCCCCCCTACTAATTCTAAAGATTCTATTTATAATAGTCGCATATTCATTATCTACAATTCCAAAGGTTTGACAAAATTCTAGTAATAACTTTTCGATTTTGTTTTTTATTTTTGTCTCTTTCTAGAGAGAGAACATGTACAACCTTCTAGACATGTATGATTTGTCTATTAAGATTATGAACATTTTATCATAAATTCCATATTCCATTTCTTTATGACTCAATATGTAGAACTCAATTTGTAGCTTGAAATATTCATATATAAAAATTTACCTAAACCAATTGTTTGCGACTAAATTTTAGACTTTATAAAAGTCCTAACTTCAGTGAACCAAGACCTTGAATATTTACCATAGGTACTTTGGTAGGTCTCTTGGGAATCCCAAAAAATTGGCTTCCTAAAACGTCTCTAAAAATAAGTTATAGAGAAAATGGGTTTCATAACAAATTTTAGGTACCAAATTCCCAAAATACAATAAAATAGGAAGAAAGGGAAACGGAATGCCTTAAGAATCAAATAAAGAGATTTATAAGAATACTTCTTGAGAGGGAAACCTCCTTTTACAATATGTCAATGAAAAATATAACTTTTTTAAACAATTGTCTCTTTGGTATATATATGATTTAAGGGGTGTGGTTATAACCATGGTCTTGGCATAGGATATAATTACAATTAAAGTCATATCCAATGAATAAATACAATAGTAATATTATAATAGAAATGTAATGTCATATTATATATTTCTTAACTTTAGACAATATTTGTGCCTAGAGGAGCTTTTTACAACTCAAATGAGAGAGATGTCTCTGGTCTTTAAGAGTGACTTCGCACATGTGGACTCAATAAAAATAACCAGGGTAGATCCAAATCCTAGGCTCTATCATGCATAGAGAGGGATCAAATCTCTTTGTAGGTATCCATTGATTTGATTCAAACCAAAAGACACATATTTTTATTTAAGGTCCACATATAATATTTTATTATTAATATTTAATATTATTTATGGCCCACATATAATATTTTTTATTATTTTTTTATTTTGTTATGAACTAACATTACAATATTTCCTCAAACATGGTTTTAAAACCATGCAGATTGTTTGTTTAAAACCATGTGCAAGGCCAAATTTTTATTATTATTTTGTTAAGTAAAAACGTTACAACATCTCCCCCATATTGTGTTTTTTTCCTCACCCATATTTTTTTACGGATAATTAAATTTTTACATTTTTATTGTTTTGTTAGTTAGGAAGATTACAACATCTCCCCCATATTAGGTTTTTTTCTGGCCGACATTTATTGCGTATGTGCATGGTTTTAAAACCATGTACATAAAAACAATGTGCAAACCATGTGCACATGGTTTTAAAACCATGTGCACATGGTTTTAAAACCATGTGCAAGGCCAACATTTTTTATTATTTTGTTAAGTAAAAACATTACAACATCTCCCCCATATTGTGTTTTTTTTTATAGCCGACATAACATTATGTCCTATTTTTTTTTATAGCCGACATAACATTATGTAACGTTACTTAATGTTACAATGTTACTTAATGTTACAAAGTTACTTAATGTTACAATGTTACTTAATGTTACAAAGTTACTTAACGTTACAAGATCTACCCCATATTGGGCTGTAGAGCGCCTCTGGGCGCAACAATAATATTAAAAATAAAAAATAAAAAAAACTTATAATATGTGAGCTTATACTTACAAGAATAAAAAATATTATACTCATATAAATATACAACCATGTTCTGGAAATACTCTCAATCTCAAAAAGTAAGTAGTAAAATATTAGTAGTAAAATTCAATTGATTCAAGAATAGTCAAAAGAAAAATTATAAAACCAAGAACATATAAAATTTAATTTTAAATTAGCTAAATTGTAAAACACATTTTTATAATTATATATCAAAATTCAATTAAAAATTTAATAGATTTATTATTCATCGGCCAAGGCTACCAAGAGCATCTCATGCTCACTTTGGAGCATTACAATGGAATATTACAACCATATTTATAAGGTTCTTTTAAGGCAAATATAACTAGCAAGAAACCACGGACCACTAAAACCATGTGCCTTAAACCACTTACATCCTCGCCCATGTAAATGTAAATGTTTATTTTTAGTTATAAAGAAAAACAAGTCATTTCCCAAGACATTTGGATAAATGTTTAAAATCTTCGGAAAATGTTTTTCAAATTCCAATTTATTGTGAAAATCTAAATTTTGAAATTTTATATGGATTATATGGATTTTGAAATTCCAATAGATCATTACATTTTACCTTCTCCAATCCATTCTATTTTCTTAAATATGTAATTCTCAAGAACCTCTATCAAGTATTTTTATCTCCTACATATATCCACTAACAATATCTCAATATCTACCCAATCACACCATTTTAAGCATGAGTCACTAAGTTTATTAGATCACACTATCCACCACCACACCCTTTACTTCCGCCCTTTCTATGCTCGTATATAATTCCTCTCTTTTATTAAAAGAATTGCTTCTTAGAATTCATCATCTTCTCACAGTAGAAATTTTACCTAGCTCTCATCTTTTTCATTAGAACTTCCCCAATCACTAGGATTTTAGTTCCTCCAACTTCACTTCACGGAGATTGTTGTGATCCTTATACAATGTTTGATGTCCTTGATTGAACTTATTTGTATACAATATTCCTTATTCATCTTTGTATAAACATAGATTGAATGTGTGATTTTCTATAATAGATTTAATTCACCATTTCAATGGTTCCACCATCATTATAGTAATTTTTTTAGTTTATAGAGATATACAATATATACACTCCAAAGTTATATAACATATGCTAAATTTTGTTTAACTAATTTACAAAATAACATTTTAATTGTTTTTTAACAGTTATAAATCTTGAAAGTTAAAAGTATTGTTTAAGTTTATTATAACTATAATGAAAGTTAAAAGTATTGTTTAAGTTTATTATAACTATAACATATTCAATAATCATGTTTATTTGAAAATTGAAAGCAATTATTACTATATATATTCACTTTAATTGAAGATCTATCATGGTATATACCAATCTTTTAAGAGATAAAATATCTTTTACAAATTTGTGTTCATGTTTTGTGATGTAAATAATTATAATAAAATAAATTAAGATTTAAAATAGATTTAAAAACTAATAAATAATGAAATAAATTTTCTAGGCAGGCTATTTATGTTACAGTGTTACATAAAAAAAGTGTTACAAGATGAAAACGTGTTACAGTCCATAGAGACACGCTGCAACGCTACAGAGTAAGACGTGGTTACTTAAAGTCATATCTGCAAAGTGGGCAGGAAAGATTACGTTGAAACCAGTTAAGGGCGCATCTACCATGAAAAATATGATTTCGATTGCATGGCAATTGTTTGCCATGTTGTCCAATGGGAATTATTTCATGCCAAATTGCACATAACCATCCATCTTCGGCACCACTTGCAGCGACGAGCTCCTGAGAAATAGCCACCGTTAATGAAGAATCAATAGCTGAATAGGCAGCAGCTACAGGATTAGTCTCAAAGCAAGTGATATATTGCCCTCTCATTTGACTATGAAGAGTAAAAATTTGACATAAAATTTGTATAGAATTAGCGGTATTCATGTCCTCCAGGAGTTGCAACACCCGTTCATGAGATGAGAAACCCCCACTCCATAATGTTTGCACGCTCAAAATATTTCCATCTGGGCGGCTCCAATCCTTTACTATTCGCCACCAAACGGTAATGTTTTCCTCCTTTGGGACCCCGACGTCCCTCTGATCATTAGAAGTCACGGAAGGCAATTCATAATCTTCAGCCGGTCTAATGTCATTTATATGATCCATACTATCCCATATATTCTCCAACTTCCGGTGATATCTGTCTCCTTGATTAATGTATCTATACTCTAAGCCCGAGATCAAGTGATAGTCAAAACCTTCAGCCGATTGTGTAACGCCGTCAGATTCACTTGACTGATATGCTCCTCCCCCCGTGGCTGCTTCTAATCTATGCGTAGAATATTCCATCTCTCTGGTTCTCTCCAAAGCCAATTTTCGCCATACCATGCCGCTATTTAACGCCGCCTTTAAATGTCTATCGATCCTCTCAAATATTTCTAGAGCACGCCCCTCTCTCTCGCTGACCAGATCGGAATTGTTCGTTAGGTTACGTTGTTCCTCCATCTCGGGTTTTCGAATCGCTTCTAGAAATGAAGAAAAAATCGCAATTGAAATAAAAAATGTTGGGCGCTTTTTGAGTCGCTTATGAAAAGATGTTTGACGGTTAATCGCTTGTGAAAAACCAAACAAGAACTTTGCATATATAAATATTGTTGAGTATATACATAAAACGTTTCACTGGACACAAACATTTTAATCATTGCATTTTCCATAGGCCGACACAAACAAGAGGGTTCCAAAGTACCGGAATAAGCGAGTGATCCTAGATAGTCTTGATTCAAAATGGGTCAAACTTCGTGGCCTGTGTGTGGATTTTTAGTTACGAAAGATATTTTATCTGATTTGTATTTGAAGGATAGTGGCAAGATGAGAGTGATGGGTGGGTATTGATTTGTGAGATGGTCTTGTTTAAATATTAGGATTGAGCAAGGTGGTCACTCCTTTGTTCAAAGGTCCATGTATTATTAGACATTTGAAAGTGTGACCATGCACCTTGTGTTCAAAGGTCCATATATTATTAGACACTTGAAAGTGTGACCATGCACCCTGTGAAAAGGAACCTTCCTTACCTGAACCAAATGTCTGACAAGGGTTGTATCGCTAAGCCCTAAGCAAGTTAAGTGGCACAAATTCCTAAACCCTTGGAATAAGAGGTCTCGTTTTAGAACCCCTTCCCCCAAAATTCATGAAAGTTGGACTTATAAGTATAGTTCACTAGTAATCATATTTGATCTAGGTTAAAAAAATGTATTCTGAGATGTCCAAGATGTCCCATTGAATTGTTTATTAGCAACTCAAACCTTATTCTTAGGAATGCCTTGTTAAATACAAGGCATTGATGTGTATTTTCATAGTCAATATTTCCTTGGATGGTAGGATGGAAAAAACTGAGTCCTAGCCTTTGTCCACTAAATAGATGACATCATTGATAGTCAATATTTCCTTGGATGGTAGGATGGAAAAAACTATGAGTCCTAGCCTTTGGCCACTAAATAGATGACATCATTGATAAGGAAGTTGAATCCATGGTCCATGACAAGATGTAGCCAAATAGAGGCAAATAGTTGTGTTTGTGAAGCACGGACATTACAAAAATCCTCTAAGCAATGTTGAACACCACTTAATGAGGAACATATCAACCATCTCAAATCACCCATTAAATTTCTTCTGTATTGCATCCTCATTTCAAATCACCCAATAAAGTTTCTCTCTAATGCATCCTCCCTTAAAAAAGGGTGCAGTCATAGATTAATTAAAATCCTAAAGAGATTTTGAAAAACAATTACATTCGGAGAATAGGTGTTTCATTGTTTTCAACTTTAAGAAAGGAGGGGAAAACTCAATTAGGGAGATAACCTTTAACTAGTAGTGCCTTCTTAGGAAATCCCTCGTAAAAAACTATACATGGAAACACTTCAAATTTGTAATTAACCTGAATTAGCCACACACTATGGAGTATCTCAATCCACCTTCTCTTTGCATCTATAGATAACCATTATGAACTAAGAGCAAGGTTGTTCTCATGTTGTTGATGAAAAAGGATGTACATCATATCATAACAAGTAGAGCTCGAAGTTCCATTCAAAATCTTGCCGAAAGAGACTAGGCGTGTGATTATTCATTTTAAAAATGTCCTCTTACAAAATAGGCCAATAATTTCCGTAACAATATGCATGTCCATACAAGAGAGGGGAAACAATCGATAAATAGTTATTTAGTCCTTTGAGAAGAAACTATGGCACCCCACAAATCCATCCAATAAAAAATCATTTTCTTAACCAATCATCACATTTGAAAATAAACAATGTCGGAAAAACACATGCCTTGCACTTTCTAACCTTAAATCATCCTTCTCCCCTAATCTTATCCTATCCAACTACCTAACATCTAACACTTCACAAGGAAAAATAAATTTCTCCGTATATACTTTTGATGATAAAGGAGCCAAAGTCTTGGAAATTGGGAGGAGATGAAATCATATAGGATAGATCAAATAATCCCTTGATGCTACCAATAATCATATAGGATATAGTGCCTCATCTAAGTCTACCCAGAAGGGCATCCCTTGAGACACTCACCCACCAATTTTGCAACCAAGGTGTTGCATTGGGTTGAAATAGCTTTCAATCCTAGGATTCCTTTATCCTTAACCAAAATCAAGAATCCATAGGGAGGAATCTAGCCCCACCATACTTTGCCTATAAATATGAAGGTACAATCTTCTCTAGTCTACCAAACTAGTCCATACTTGGACTCGAACTAGAAACATAATAGATATGTGATTCCTAAGGAATCCTATTCACGATAGTCAATTTTGCAACAAACATAAGGTATCTATTCTTCTGGAAAAATTTAAATTGCATATGCTCCAAACACCAATTACACATAAAAGTTTGTGAAGCCTCATACCAAACAAGATGCTAGGATACCTTACTATAACAAATTGAAGAGTGAAGGTCCAAGTAGGAGGAATGGAATTAGGAGACTCTTGAAGACTAAAAAACAAATATTCAATCTTTTGATCACTAATCTTAGCATGAGAGGCCTTGAAAAATATGAATAGTGAATCTTTAGCACTATCCACCAAGTGCATGGTAGCTTGATTCAATTACCAAGAATCATCTACAAAATTATTATTTGTTATTTCAAATTCATATAGAAGTGAAATTCCATCAATAATCCGATGCGAGTGGCAAGAGCCCAACAGATATCTAAGGGAATTAGTAGTCAAAACATTGAGATAAGGTGACAAGGGGCATACTTTCCTAATCAACGAATAGAGTGCAATGCAAGGAGAGAGTGCATCATGTACTTCAACAAAATATGAAGCAAGAGAGAATAAACTGTTGACAATGTCCACATACTTTGAACCATGATGCATTTTAATAAAGGAAAATGTTATGAAGATCCTCCTAAAAGAATATATGAATCTCTTCCAATTGTTTCCTAGCCTCCCAAAGCTCTTAATTATGTTGGCTAACAATTATGTGGCCCTAACCATGCATAAATTTGATATTCATTTAAATGGTTGCTTCCCACCATAACATCCAATGTCTATCCCGAATAGGGAAAGGAACAAGGATCCAAACATGATAGAAAAAAGAATGGAAATCACTAGAACGTAAAGTAAAGTAAGGAACATTAATCTTAAAGAAGAAAGAGTAATTTTATTCAATGAGATGACCTCATCCAACTTTGGACGTCCTAATTTGAATATGATATAAGCTAGTAATCTCCATCAAAATATCACTTTCTCAAATCTTACTAATGAAATAAATTTAATCCTAAGGTCCAAATATCCTATAAAGTCTAGCTTAAACCCTCTCCTTCAACTCAAAAAAGGTTGTCTAAGTGAACTAGCCTCCATACTGCAATCCTTTTTTTCCCCAGTTTGTATCAAATAGATGAAGGGTAGCCTTACACCTCAACCATGGTTATTTCTATACACCGCATATAAAAATAACTAAACATCCTCCTCAATCACCATCCACTTCCACCATATTAAATTCATGACCAATTATCCATTATGCATATGGTAGAGAAAAATCCATCCACTTCTAAAGGAAAGTTCATTCAACACTAATATTGTGTGAAAACAATGAACATAATACAAATAATCTCTCCTCTCAAAAAGGTAACCAAGATGCATCTAATATATGGGTCAAAACCATATGCCTTAACAAAATTATGTAGTTAAGGGGGTTGAACAAGAACTACACCCTATTCCACCCCCTCCTTGAATGTAGTTTAAGGTCCAAAATGGACCTTTCCCCAATTAACTAGTTTAATTATGAATCTCAAAAGAAATCAAATTTCCTCCTAAATAAATACCACATCTCACTTATCACTTTCCAAAACTCCCCAAAGAACCTTTTTTTGACTTAGGATTGTCACCCCTCTCACGCTCTAAGAAAGATGAGAAATGTCCATTCAAATAAGAGAGGTTTTGTGGTATATATATATATATATATATATATAGTGGTACTATTGATATTGGATCTCAATCATTAAATGGAAGGTATTTTGGATATACCCTTTCTCCTCATGAATATGTATATCAACGAGATGCTTCCTATGATGCTACCCATTATTCAATGGGTGTTATTCCTACTTACTATGCTATTACCTTTCCCCCACTACTGCTAATAGATCTACTTTGTTGTTGATGTATCAACAACTGCTTTTGGTCCCTATCTTGCTTCTAGCCCTCATACCAAAAGGACTAAGTGCTAAATTTGATTCGAATAGTAATTCATCCCAATCGTCCAAATGAACAAATTATGTTATTTCAAACTCTTATATTTTTCTTGGTTTTATGCCTCGAGCCAAAATAACGGTAGGGCGAAGTAAATGTTGACGTCCTAGGAACACCTAGATACATATGGCCATATCCTTTCCACTAAGCAATATAAATCACTTTATGGGGCATAATATTCATCTTGATATCTAACCCAATCACAAACCTTTGAACCTAAATCACAAACTAGATCACGATCAATAAACTCATAATTTTCACCATGAGCATCCATAATTGCATCACCCTCTCTATATAGGTATGTGTCTAAATCAATTGCATAATCAAATAATTATGTAATGTCACCAAAATTAAAAATAAAATAAAATTGTAGGATAGTTAAATACTACCTATTCTAGACATTAATTCATCCATTGTGGAATATGTCGGTCATTGTTAACTAAGTCGAAGTGTCATAAGTTTCCCTTACCTTTCTATGTGTTTTCCTATGTAATGATGATGTAATTATGCATTATGTTTATATTAATAGAATTGGTTTAAATGATTACTCTGCTAGTGATTACTATTCATCGTAAATGTGTGTATGCTTGTTGAGTTGTATGTTACTTCATGGTTATATGTTTTGTTCATTGTTTATGGATTTATTTATGGAAAGTTCTGACTTGCCTTTAACTATCAAGGGCTGGAGTGGCAGAATTTGTATCCCTTAAGGGACCACTCAGAGAGGTAAATGGTTCCACATGTTGTTAGAGGGTTTAATTAGTTCATTGTTGAACTAATGAAAACTTCCCCTTTTTGTGCAGGTTAATTCGTTGGCAGAATCTAGTTACGACAAGTAAACGTGACATCCTACGACATGTTATCTATGATACACTATCCTATGCCCATCGAAGACAAGATGACTAAAGTCTTGGTCTAACTATTCTTGCTGCCATTGTTTTCGCAGAGCTAGGGTTGTAAGACCTGAATCTTTATGGTTGACATTATTATTGTGGATTAACAGTATCATAGATTTTATTCCCTTGATATGTATTATAACATGAAATAACAAAGTGTAAATCCTAGGGTTATAGGATTAAGTGATAAGAATTGACAAACATTATGTTAAGTTTTGGAAATACTATGGTTTATGTGACAAACCCTTCATGGAATATTCCATATGCCATGAAACAATGGCTTAACTATTACAACAAGGGTTTTGATGGGGGTTTAATGCAAAATCACAAACCTTGGGGTTTGAACTATATGGATGTGGGTAAAAATCACGTCGATGGTGGGAGACAAGGTGGCGCATTTATGGATCCTTGGGATGGGGGGGAAATGATCCCTAAGGTCTGGTATATCATTTTTTGGGATACATTTGGATCTGTTGTTTGGTTGTCTGGATGCTTTGGCTCCTGGGGTTCAACACTGCGTGGAGTAACAGACTCACTCTGCACTGAAAAGGTATGGTCTCAATGTGGTTTTGAAGCATTTTATTGTTGTTTGCTTCAGTTTGAGGATTAACATACTTCTAATGGTGCTCTATTTCGATTTGCAGGTGACGGGGTGGCTTCCATTCATGGCTCGCTGGTGGTTAACGACATTGTTTATGATACCCTTCCAGGGGTAAGCCCTGCGATAACATAGGAATTTTTACCTCTGCGTGCAATGATTAACAGAGCTTTGAGCTATGTTTTCAAAGGGTTAATGTTGTGAATTTTTGAGTTATGTGATCAATGTATGGGTCCTTTACAATAATGGGAATCTAGGGATGCATTTGTAAATACTATTTCGATGATGCTTTAAGTGTGGAGACTTTGAGCCATGTCTATCCAGACAAAGCTTGAGCTATGTAATCAATGTTGGTCTTGTATCTTAATCATATGGTTTGATAATTTAATGGAGAGCTATGCATTTTGGTTTTAAATGATGTGTTAATCTATGGCAGTGCCATTTCTTGCAATGGCACCTTGTTGAATCGTGACTGTGTGCATTTTACTTCTAAATGTTTGCAACTTTGAAATATATGGTTTATTTAACGTGCTTGGGGTTTATTATTTCTATGGTACTTAGCTTGGCATACTGCTGTATAATTTTGTAAATGTCATGGATGTAACAGTCTAGACAATAGGGTTTAAATGGATTCTTTTGGCATTTAAAATGGTTTGGTTTTTATTTGTAATGTTGATTATGGCGGGGTTTTACCTCTTGGCTATGAGCCTTAATATGGAAACACAACATGTCTATTCTATTGTTTTATTTAATGTAGAGTTGTGACAAAGTAACGATTTCGATTATGGTTTAAGAATGGATTTTATAGTTGAGCTTTGATAGCTACGATTCAAACCTCATGTGAATACACAGCCTATGTATAGTTTGTTGGATGTTACTCTGTGTATTTGGTTTTGTTCGCGTAATTTAAATTTAATGTTTTAAAATCGATCCCTCCATGATTTGATTCCTCGGTAAGTGTCTGATTTAGTTTTCATTTGTAAATAAGGTGAGCCTACAATATTCAATCCTGGGATGTCTAACATGTGGATTGGTGTTTCAATACAGCGTGTGTGTTTTTGTTTTGGCAGATATGCCAATAGGATTCGATCTTGGATCCTTTAAATGAATACGTCATTTAATAGTTGGTTTGTATTATCTAGAAAATTGGTTCTTAGTTTTGGCAGTAAATAGTAGAGATATTTGATATAATAGTTACACCTACGACGAGACCTTAATAGGTTTCGATGGCTAGCATGTTATGCAATAATTTTATAATGGATAATATTGTTCGAGGTTTGTTTAAGAATTATCTTTGTTATGTTTATTTGTAGGTTTAGTGTTTAATTATGTTTATCTTATTTATGCTATAATGGTTTAAGTTTCAGTATTGAAATGGTATTTAAATTGATGTTTTATGCACAGTTATGTATAATAGTTCTGATGGCTGAAATAATAAGCACGCTGGCAATATGTAAACTGTGAGTAGTGGAAGATGTAGAGATGGATTTTAACTAGTTCTTTGATTGATAATTTATTAGTTAACTTTAATGTGGCTTTTATACATATAAATTTTTTTTTTACTGTTGTATTTGAGTTGAACAATAACCAGGGAATCTAGCTAACTTAATTAATCTGGACTCTATTAAAACCAATATTGTCTTTAGAGAAGACTGAATTTAATATGTAAACCCATAACTCCATAGTTTGTTCACATCATTTCTCTATAGTTCACCACCCTCCAACATTTAAACGGTAAAACCATCAAATGTCACACTAATACAATGTTTCAATGGCATATGAAATATGCCATAAACCATAAACCCTTTTTACATATAGTTTTTAAAGTATATATTACAAGGACATTAAGGTTTCAAACCCTAAGCATATAATGTAGAAGAGCCAACTCTGAAGAAGCAAGTAGAGGAGCTTCAAGCATAGGAGATACGAAGAACACCTCCTAAGGTGTTAGAGGGGTGCAGAGAAACATCATCTAAGGCTGTTGGCAAGATCAAGTAAGGAGAGAAGCTCTACATAGATGCGATCAAAGCATTTTTGGTGACTTGGGAACAACTTCTGGAAGATGAGAGATCGCCCAAGTTCACTGGGAAGCTCATCAGACAAAATGAAAAATTGCAGCAGTAAAGGCAGACATGGTGAAGATGTTGCTCAAAGAAAAGATTGCAAAAGTAGTCGAGTTAAAGGATATGTAGCAGGAGGAAAAGACTCTACACAACAAGGAGCATAGTAGGAATGACGATGTTACATCACACCAATCGAAAGGAGAGCGAGTTACAGGGCTTATTCAACATGTATAGCAAAAGCTCCAAGTTATCACACAGTCCTCGGAAGAACGACCCTCATAACATATCGGTTTCGACCATGTGGAACAAATGGAAAACCAGGCTGAAGAGGTGAGACAAGAGGTCACCTGAGTGGAGGCCATTTAGAAGGAATTTCAAGACAAGGTTGGTCCTATGGCACAACCTACACTGGAGATTTAAAATTTTCTTAAGGATTTCCGTTTTTCTTAGTGGATCGAGAGGAGCCACATGTGAGTGTTGGGGAGCTATTGGGCTAGGAAAAGTGTACAAAGAAAAACCCAAAGCACAAGCGCAAGAGGAAAAGTAGGTGTGCGAGGGGGAAAAACAGGTAAAGAAAGAAGTACAAGTGTAGAGTAGAAGGAGTTGCAATTAGGATCATTGCGACGATTAAAGGAAGATCTAAATTAGTGGAAGAGGCATTTAGAAGAGTTAAGGTTGAACATGTGCAAGTCAATGAAGACTTCAGAAGGATGAGTCGGTCGAATATTAAAGGACAATTTTTGCAGGTAGTTATGACCCATGCAGACAGGATGAAAGATGTTTCCGCAGTTAGTTATGGCTATGGTTAATGTAATGGAGAACTTATGTGGCTAGTATGGCCTATCATCAATGAAATAAGAGATATTTTGTAGCTACTTCTGTAAGTAGTAACTGCGTTGTACTCAGTTGACCCTACGTGGTCTTGTAATTTCTACAAATAGAAGGATCTTGATATGTATAAAGGTTACCTTCATCATTAGGTTGAAGAAATAGATTCAAGCTTCACTATTAGCCTGTTAGAAGAGTAGGAAGGAGATATTAGAGAGGATTCTGACAGTAGAAGGATGTTGAGCAGTGGATCTATAGCTGAGTGCGTAGACCGTTTTGTAGAGTCATCCCACAGCTGATTGCATGGGTAGTAAAGTAGAAGAGTCGATCGAGGATGTGTGTGGATTAGTAAGAGTAGATAGAAGAGTAAACCAGATATCACGTGGGAAAGAATATGATGTAACACCACGTTTTTAACCTCATGGTATTGAATTTCATATGATGTAAATATTGTATTAAATCATGGTGTGGAGCTCAAGGAAAAGCCCCCCCCATGGGTTTGGTGTTTTATGTTTCGACGATTAAAATTGTTTCCTATGGTTTATGTGCTAGCCAGGCACAATATGTTTGAGACATCATGTAAAATGCAAATTAATAAAAATACCACAACTAGCTATCGTCGCAATGTAAAAGATATGGGGGCATGATTTCACAAGGAATAGGGAGGGGGAAATATTCAAACCCTTGAGCCAATGGGGATAAGCCAATGTCTAAGGGGGAAAACCCACAAAGCTGTCATCTACCATTTTCTACCCTTTTATGCCCAGTCATATAGAAGTTGGTTGAGGAAGTTATTGTATGGGAATGGGATGAGTATGGGAAAGAAAACACCCAAAAATGTATGTTGTTCCCTCTTGCATTCACGTTTCATCCTCCGTCACATTTTAGGGGAGTTAGGGGACTTTTTTTGGATGATCCATCATTCATTCACGCATGCATTTTCTTCCTGTCGTAGCTAAACTTTCCATAGTTTTTATCCTTCACATTTTTAGTTCTTGCTATTCCTCATTTGTGCATGCCCAATCTATCCTCTAGCTCTCACTGAAATCCTATGGTCCATTATGACGATTCTCTATTCCATTCTATTCATGCGCGTTGTGCGTTTGTCTTGCTTGCAGAACCGTGTTTTGTTCTAGGTTGTTCACCTCTTGCTACCATCCTCATCCACGCAAAGTTTAGGGTCTTCTTTGTTTGCTGAATGAATGAGCAGTGGAGATCACTCAATTTTATGAGAAAGAGTGGTCATCTGTGGTTTACTCAATTTTGTTGTGAAATGGTCTCTTCTGCCATTGAGTGAGTGGAATACTGTTTTTCTATGTTGACATTGTGGTTTGTTGTGTGTGCATATTTTTCCTTGGTATGAACTGGTTTGAAGTGAAATTGGGTATGAAATAGCTTGATAAACGTAGCGTAGGAAGGAACCTCGCAAATAGATCTAGAGGGGTTGGTTTTCTTCTTTGCACCCCCTAAAAAGAAATGGAATGGAAGGCATAACCTGTGGGACTATGTACCAGAGAAGGGGATGATTCCTTGTGTTGGGTGTGTAGATTTTTTAGGATCCAATCCCGATCTAGTGCAGGTGTCCATAGATCGGTGTTTGATCCGACTAGCTTAGCAGTTCAAGCTTTCCAGTTGCTTTGCATCATGATAAACCCATCTGTTAGTTGGCTTGGATGGTCCTTAATGTGAATGTTAGCTTGATTGACTGCAATATGATAAACCTAGTAGTGAGATGGCTTGGATTTGTAGCCTGATAAACCCATCTGTCAGTTGGATTTGGTGAGTAGCCTGATAAACCCAACTGTTAGCTCGCTTGACCGATTAGCTTGATAAACCTAGAACTATATTGTCTTGCTTGTTTGCATCCTAATAAACGAACTGTGTCGGTTTGGCTGAGTTTTGTTGTATCATTTTCTATGTCTAATCTTTCTAGTGTTCTTTGTTCCTTGTGGGTATCATGCCCAGCTCGAGGGTGGCAGTGCTGGTGTGATATTGATGAGCACTTTGGACTATGGATGGGTGGAACGTTGCAGTGATGTAGCTGGTTGCGGGACAAACTTCTTTTAGGATAATTATTCTTGTCTGTGTTAATCTCTATAGTTGTATTTGCTTAATTGAGTATGATGAACATGCCTAATGTGTTGAATTGATGAATTGCTTCCATTGTATAATTGCAATTGTATGCATCTGTGTATGTTTTCTTTCAATGCATTTTTAATTTATGTTATGTGGATTAGATTTTCGGATTGGTGATGGACTGAATGATCAAATCTATCCAAGACTTCTGTTAACAAGTTGAATTTCCTGACAAAAATATCCTTCTGCAACTCTCCTTTCCGCAACTTGTGGGATGCGGGATGCGAGATGCGAAAACATCCTTCAGTAAATTCTATTGCCAATAGATCTTCTTCTACAACTCTCCTTTACGCAGCTTATGGGATGAGAGATGGATCTTCACAATATCTATTACTATAGATCCCCTTCTGCAACTCTCCTTTTCACATGCCAGATTGTAATTTCCATATTTCCCTCATTCTTCAAACTCAATATTTCCACATTGTTGATTCTTACGAGTTGATTCTCATCTATTGATCTATCTCCATATGTGGAACAGATGGTAATTGTCGATTTTTGTCACTGTCTTTCTCCACCATTCGATCCCCTCTGAGATATTTCTTCATGGAATGTCGAATTGATTACTAACAGGATCAATTTCTACATTGTGGGGAAGTTGGAGAATTTATTTGCAGACTTGAATGGAGTGAACGCAAGATGATTTCATTCCTCTTTATATCTCTTCAAAAATCGGGAATCTATCAAAATACATACATAATTCAATGAAATTCGAGCTAGATGCTCCTGCATCAATTAGGAAGCACTATGGTTGCGTTCCCTCTCTAGTGGATGGTAGGGGATGTGACAGTGTGGTATCAGGGCTATAGGTTGCAACAGTAGGGCCTAGATGGGCCAAGTTGAATAGATAATATGGAAAAGAACACCAAATTTATGATTTGACAGAGTTACTGGTTGCATCATTGGTATAAATGTGCCAAGGAAATTGGTTGTAGAAAGACAACTATAGAGTGCTATTTAGTAGAATTGCTAAACTTAGCCAACCCAACGAAATGCACCATTACTGTAATTTCAATTCTACTATGATCTTGACCGTTCATTCCTACAACAAGAAGTTGGTAAGTAATTTATTTTGATTTATGATATTTTCTTACAAATGATGTTGTTAACATATTTTGCAGAGTCATAGTGGAGATTGAAACATTGGTCTTTGTCTGACCAACAAGGTTCAAGAGGATCAGCGCCAAGAAGATTAACAACATGGATGATGCATAGGATCCATGTGGAAATGGGGAAGATGCTATGGGGGAAAAGCCAAGACATCCTCAAGAGAAAATAAGGCCACTCCAATGCTGAAGATGTGAAGGACCGCATTTGCATTGCAGTTATCCACATTGGGAAGTGTATGTAAGGCTAGCTTACAATATCCAAGAAAATGAAATTGAAGCTGATCGGAACAGGGAACAAGAGAGTTCCCCAGATGCTGTAGATATCACAAGAAGCCCGAGGGTATAATTATAGAGTTGAAAAGAAGAAAATAAAAGGATGATCAAGGCATTGGTAGAGAAAAACCAAATGACTTTACTCATGCTACAGAGTTTGGAAGACCTCCAAAGGCAGATAAAATCTGGGCATCATTTAATAGAGGTAGAAGGGAGCATGAGAAATTCCCATAAGACAAATGTGAAGCTTAACCCAAGGAAGGAATGTTTTAAACCTTCTCACCTCCTGAAGAATCAAAGGAATCCAATGCAAGATGATATTGAGTCAGTTAGAGTGATGAGGAAAAATCCCAAGAAACCAATCAAATGTTGGGGATGTGAAGGACCCCACCTACGTAGGAATTGTCAACTTGAAAATGGGAATGAAGGTCAATTCCATAGCATCCAAGAAGCTAAAGCTGTGGGTCAGAAGGCAGGGATCATTCCTAAAATTCGTGGA
The DNA here is from genome assembly GCA_001517045.1 of Pseudotsuga menziesii. Taxonomy (NCBI): domain Eukaryota; kingdom Viridiplantae; phylum Streptophyta; class Pinopsida; order Pinales; family Pinaceae; genus Pseudotsuga; species Pseudotsuga menziesii. The sequence continues at coordinate 241,749 of LPNX010532975.1, read as the reverse complement.
GAGTTATAATACCACCAGACAGGTCCTAACTCAACTACAGTGGAATGTAAGGGTGACATTATTGAATAGACTGTTTCTATTTTGATCAACCCTGGATCGATTCACAGTTATATCACCCCTAGAATTGTTGAGCCTTTCACCTTGAATAAGTCATACCATAGAATATCATGGTTAGTCCAACTAGACACTAGAACCAAGAAGAAGTTTAGTGAGGTGTTAAGGAAATTTCCATTTGTCATGGATGGGTTAGTCACTTGTGCAGATCTGAATGTTCTGCCTCTTGGTTCCTATGATGTTCTCATTGGAATGGATTGGTTGGAAGCACATAGATCAAAGATTGATTGTTACCACAAGACTTTTGAGTTCTTGGATGAAGAAGGAAACCTGAAGGTTGTGAAAGGATTTCCAAAAGTGATCTCTGGAAGCTAGTCTTCAACAATACAGCTGAATAAGTTTTGTGTGAAATGTTGCAGAATGTATGCAACTCATGTTTTGGAGGAAGTAGAAAATGATACTCCTAGGCTGGATTGTTTTCATGTGTTGTAGGAATTCAGGAATCTTTTTCCATATGAAATTCCAAAGCTTCCTCCAAAGGGGGAAATTGATCTCACAATTGAACTTGTGCCACGTAAATCACCAGTATCGAAGACACCCTACAGGGTGAGTACACCATAATTTCTATAGTTTATGATGCAACTACAAGAGTTGTGGGAACCGAATTATGTCAGGCCGAATGTGTCCTCATTGGGAGCACCAGTTTTGTTTGAGGAAGAAAAAGGTGACACACCCTGGTTGTGTATTGGTTCAGGAAATTAAACAAGGTTATTGTGAAGAAAAAATATCCTTGCCTAGAACTGATGGCCTTTTGATCAAATGTCAATATCAAAGGTGTTTTCCAAGATTGAATTAAGGTCTAGTTACCAGTAGGTATGGATCTTATGACGTTGTAGTGGTATCATTTCGCTTCATAAATGCACCAGCTACATCTATGTGCCTTGTGACTAATGTTCCAGTAAGTATCTAAACATGTTTGCTCTTGTTTCCCTTGAATGGATTCTTATTTATTCTAAGAATGATGAAGAACATGTGGAAAATTTGAGGTTGACTCTAAATTTCTCAGGAAGCATCAGATGTATGCAAGGTTGAGAAACTATGATTTCTATGAAGATATAATTTATCATTTGGGTCACACTATCTCAAATAGAGAAATATCTGCAAACCCCGAAGGATTGAGGCCACAATGATTTGGAATTCTCCAAGAAAGTTAATAGATGTAAGATATTTTGTGGGACTTACAGGGTGTTGCAGGAAATTCATCGAAGAATATTTTGCAGGAAAAGTGGAACCTATGTATAGGCCAAGGAGGCTTGCATGTGAACTTGTAGTTCCATCAAGAAATGGAGTTTGTGTTCATGGGGATACATGTGAGGACTTCCTAAATACTCAGGTAGAATGACCTAAGCACAACAGTATGGTTGTGCCCAATGAATCCCAGGGCAGGAAGGTACAATGTGCAATGAGAAGGTTCTCATGATGGAGAACGAATTTTGAAACTTCAGAATGCAAGTTTTTTTGTTGATTATGGGAGACGGTGATCTCCTATGATGGTTTTGATTCATGCTAACAATGGATATGCTTGTTTTGGATTGCTTGATGTTTGAAGTTCCCGATGCTAACTGTGACTGTTTGGATGATTTAAAATTGTGTCAAGATAACATGGTGTATGTGGATGCCCAGGTTTTGGGAAGCATGTGTAAGTAGGGGATCAGTTCTCACTCTTGCAAAAATCCAAACCATATGAGGATGACATCATGGTTGCAAAAAAATGATTTTCTGTAGGAAGTAGAAGTGTGAACTTAGATTTTTATTTGAATATCAATATTATTGATCGTTTGATATTTGGAAAATCATGTATGCATGAAATAGATTTGAAAATATATGACTAAAATTTTATGATGACATCTCATGTAAACTACATACTTGTATGTAATGCAGGTGAGATGATGGAAGTACGTGCTTGGATTACATAGCTTCTTGAAAGGATATGTTTGGGATACATAAATCCTCGGAAGGATGTGCTGGGTGTACATGGATCCTTGAAAGGATGTACTAGGTGTACATAGCTTCTCGGAGGGATGTGCTGGAAAAAGGTTTGAAAATCTGACTAAAATTTTTAAGATGACATCTCATATGAACTGCATGATTCTATGTAATGTAGGCGAGATGAAGAAAATATGCACTGGGTGTACATGGATGCTCGGAAGGATGTATTGGCTATACATGGCTTCTCAGAGGGATGTGTTTGGAATAGGTTTGGAAACCTATGATTAAATTTTTTTATGATGACATCTCATATGAACTGCATGTCTATATGTAATGTAGGTGATATGATGAAAACATGTACAATGAGTACATGGCTCCTCCAGAAGGATGTCCTTGGGTTCATAGCTTCTCCCCCTTGCTAGCTAGGAACCAGTATGCATCACTGGCATCGTCCAAGGTTTAAGACATCTAGTTAGACTTCTTTCCACACACACACATTCACGCCATAAGAGGACTATCACGAGATTGGGGAATTCATGAAGAGAATAACCCCGAGGTATTATGATGTCTGGAAAGGAAGCGTCTAAGCATTGGTAAGCACTTGGAGGAGGTTTTGGGTGTTGATGTAATTGTAACTTTGGAATGTATTCACTTATATATATTAGGTATTGTACCCCGATGTTTATTTCGGGAAGAGTTTATAATGTATTTGAGTCATGTCATGCCCCGATGTTCCTATCAGGAGGTTCTCTATTGTAAAGAACTCATGTCAAGTCATTGTGGGTAACCCTCCTATTGGTCAAGGGCTAAAGTCCTCGTAGTTGTGGGGCCCTAGGGTTATTAGACTATCCTAGAGAAGTTGACCCTAGGTGAGTCATTATAAGTAAGGGAAATAGTTCCCACCATTTTGTTAAGGCTAACCCTCCTTGCTGTTCGGAGGAGGCAATGTCCCCACAAGTTGTGGGGCACTAGGGTTATTAGACACTCCTAGAGATGTCAGCTCGAAGTAAGTAATTGTTAGGTGAGGTCGACATGTTGGAGTGGGTTTCAGGTGAATGAAAGAATATAAATAGAGAGTGAGCCTCTCTATTTAACATCCACACACTCACTCATTGGGGCAGATGAGTGAGAGAGAGAAATTGCTGGGACAAGAGAGAGACTATTGTTGTCGGGAGATCATCTTTATTTTTTTGGGTTTTAGTTTTGGTGCCGATTATCTCTCTAAGGAAGTTGCGGGGTTTTCTCAATTTATGATTTCCATGAGGATAAAAATTGTGTTCATTGTCTCTTGTGTTTGATTTCTATGCTTGTTATTCTCTCCATTAAAGATCCTAATATAATGCTAGCTTAATGTTAAAAATCTAACATGGTATCAGAGCTAACCTGAGAAGAAGACATTGTGCAGCTACAAAATCTAGGGATTCCTGATTTTTGGGTCTCTCTCCACAATCCATCAGTAAAAGTATGCTAGGTTGACTCTCCATTGAAGGGCGCATCTTTCTGTTGAAGCGGAATTCAATTCCAAGCATTTTCAATTTTCAGTGTGGGAAATTAGGGATTTCTTCGGAAGAGGAATTTTTGAGTGAGCCCAACATAGGATTTCTCTCCTCATCAAAATCGAATTTTAGAGACCTGGGTCGATATTTTTGGTTCGGTATAACTTCAGAAAAGTCAAACCCTAGTTTGACCCCGAGGTAGAAAAACCCTAAAATACTGAAACTGATAAGTTTTGGTACATTCACTCTATCTCGAGAGTGGAGAAGTCTCAGGAGTTGAAAATTTCCCACGCCGAAGATAAAATCCTGATTTACACTTTACCATAAGTGTCTTCCCTAAAGACACCGAAAGAGATGTTTAATTCCTTGACCAAGAAGGGAAGAAAATAAATCAAAATATTACTTGGAGAAACCATTTGAAGAATGTTAAGATCCAGAATGCAGAGACCATACAGTCATACTTGACAAGGGTCTCTCAAATCAAACAACAACTTATAGTAGTAGAAGAAGAAGTGGAGAATGCAAAAGTGGTGATTTCCACCTTGAATGGTCTCCCAAGATCATGGGATTTGTTCATGCGAGGAATGTGTGTGAGAAGGAAGTGATTACTTTCAAGTAGACTCTGGGAAGAAGAAGAAGCTTGACTCATAACAAGAGAAGAGAATATGGGAGAAACTGAAGATCAAGATCTTATAATCCAAAGAAGATCCATTAAGCAATGAGGAATATGAAGATCTCAACTCTTGAAGAACCTCTTATCTACCTTAGCATTTGGATAAGAAATGATACTATTATGAATAAAGAATATGATGAAGTTGAAGGCCCAAGAAGGAGTCTACCCACGAAACAAATAAAGATACGTATTAAATTGTCATTTCATGATATTGTTTTGTTATGCATTTGTTTATATTCAGTTGATATATTATGCATGATAGAATGTTTGCATTAATGACAGTATACTACTAATATGTATGTGATGGGTAAGTAGTTCATGGTGCCATACAACTCTCCATTGTTTCTTATCTAGAATGAAACCTCTTTGCTGACATATTGTATTAGTGAACAATCTCAATGTTGTCCTAGTAGAGATGGAAGGCATTTAGAAAGATTCTATGAGATATGGATGATTGTTGTATTGGCTAAAATAGTTGCATGATCATATATTTATGCATAAGAAGTTTTCAATATGAATATACCTTATGAAATGTTTCTAACCATACAACTAATCTATTTGACTTGTAGGAAAGATCGCATACATAATCGCCTACAAGCAAAGAAGGATGAGACTTGTTCCAAAGAACAAGTGATGACAATTCAAGATGAAGAATAATATGATGAATGCAGCGACATCATTAATGTAGAACCTTCAAGCTATGAAGAAGTAACCAAGAAGAAAGGGAAGACCAATTCAAGAATAATTATGTCTAGGATGCAGTATTGATATGTGAAGGGAAGTTCGTAGTTCTATCATGCATTAGATGGAAACATCATAGGATACCAGGCAAGATTCGTAGCATGAGGCTTCTCATGAAAAGAAGGCATAAATTATGAAGAGTGATTTGCAACCACTGGAAGTGAAGTCACATGATAGGCAATATCATCTACGAAAATGAAAGAATCCCTTGTATGCACTCAAAAGACACCAATGGGATAACACAAACATGAGGAGCTTAATGAAGATATGAACCTTTGCTACAAGGTTGATAAAGGATGACAAGCTCATAGATGGGTACGAGAAGAATGCTTTCAAAGATAGAGGATCTTGGTATCTAGTGACCCTAGATGGATACATAGAATATTAGTAGCAGAGGAAGCTGCTTGCCACTCTAGTACAGAATGTTTCAACGCATAGAGTATGAAAGACAAAGAGAGTATGATGCTTCAGAGGGAGTGACTGTAGAAGATCCTGAGGTTCATCATGGTACAACAGGATGGATAGATTACTGATGTCTCTAGGCTTTACTAAGAGTAAAGTGGATTCCAACCTTTGCTTCAAGGTTGAAGGTGGAAGATTAGTGATGCTCTTGTTATACATTGATGCACTATTTTCTAGGCATGGAGGTGTGGCAGAATGTGGATGGAATTTTCCTCGGACAAGGGAAGTGTGCAGTAGAGATCCTGAAGAGGTTCAGGATGATGGAATGCAAGGCCATGACCACACCTATGGCATTGAACATGAAGCTATTGAGTGATGCTTCACCAGAGATGGTTGATGCTACGATGTATCATCAGATGATTGGGTCCTTGATGTACTTGAAAAATATGAGACCATATATTTTCTTTGCTATGAACACATTGAGACATGTTCACTTAATGGCTGCAAAGCATGCAGTGAGGTACTTGAAGGGTACAGTTAATTATGGGCTCAACTATGAGCCGAATCAAAAGATTAACTTGGAGGGTTATGTTGATTTAGGTTGGGAAGGAAGTGCCATCGATAGGAAGAGCACTTTAGGGTGTGCTTCAGTATGGGATTAGGTGTGATCTCTTGGTTTAGTAGGAAGCAATCCTATGTGGCAATGAGTAAAGCTAAAGCAGGGTATGCCATAGCTTGTTCAGCTAGTTGTGATGCAGTATGTTTGAGGAAGCTACTATCTAATTTATTTGATCTAAAGTTGTATGCTACTTGTATATATTGCAACAACCAGAGTTGTGTGAAGCTGTCGGAGGCCCATATGTTCCTTGACAAGTTCAACCATATTGAGATCAAGTATCACTATATCAAGGATATGGTGCAGAGAGGAGCATGGAAGCTGTAGTATGTTGTGATGGACAAACATATAGCTGATGTGTTGACAAATCCATTGGATAGAGTGAAGTTTGAGTACTTCATGGAGAAGCTTGGTGTTCACCAGATCGAGGTTCCTTCCAAGGGGAAGTGATGAGTTCGTGAGCCATTCTGACATGGTCACATGATTGGTTCCTTCCATGGTCAGATGTAAGGGCCGATCCATTCTATCATGGTTAGAGGATTGGTTCCTTCTATGTCAAATATGAATGCTGAGCCATTTTGATATGACTGTAGGATTGGTTCCTACATGATCAGATAGAAGGATTATTTCCATTCTTTGAATGGAGGTGCCTAGTTAGTTACTAGGAATACTAGGTCTGGGACTAAGGGCCTTTTTGATATGACTGTAAGATGTAGTCTTACATGATCAGATGTGAGTGCATGTCCATTATGATGTGATTGAGGGATTGGTTCTCACTTGATCAGATATAAGGGTTGATGCCATTCTTTAGGAGAATGGATGCACCTGGTCACCTACCAGGAAAGCTAAGTCTGGGACTAGGGGCCATTCTTCTATGACTATGGGATGTGTTCTCACGTGATCATATGTGAGTGCAGGGCCATTCTGATGAGTCAAGGTCAGATGTAAGGGTTGGGCCATTCTGACGAGTGAATTTCAAATGTAATGGATGGTCCATTCTGACGAGTCAAGGTCAAATGTAAGGGTTAGGACATTCTGATGAGTCAAGGTCAAATTTAAGGGCTAGGCCATTCTGACATGGTGCGAGGATGCAGTTCCTTCCATGGTTAGATATAAGGTCTAGGCCATTCTGACATGATGAGGGGATTAAGTTCCTCTCATGGTCAGATGTGAGTGTTGGAGTTCCTTTCTTACGAGTCAAGGTAAGATGTAAGTGCTAGATGGGCCATTCTGACATAGGGTCAGATATAAGTGTTGAAGAAGACCTACATGGAGGATAGGCCTACACCCAGCATGAAAAAGGGTTGGATTTGCAGAACTTCCTATGATGATAAGAATCATAAGATAGCACCAGTGATGTTAACCCAGTGATGATATAGATCAAGTGATGATCTAGATCCAGTGATGATGATCCAGTAGTGATGATCTAGATCAAGTGATGATCTAGATCCAGTGATGATGATCCAACAGTGATGATCTAGATTGAGTGATGATCTAGATCCAATGATGGTGATCTAGCAGAGATGATCTAGATTGAGTGATGATCCAGATCCAGTGATGTTGATCCAGCAGAGATGATCTAGGTCCCAGTGATGATGATCCAGATCGAGTGATGATCCATATCCAGATGAAGATGACTTGAAGATAAAAATGACGTGAAGATGATGATGACTTGAAGATGATGATCCAGACGATACAGACAAGAAAACTTGTGCTGATAAATTGTTTCGAGAGAATACCTTCCTAGTTAAGAGGGAGTGTTGATGTAATTGTAACTTCGAAATGTATTCACTTATATATCTTATGTATTGTACCTCGATGTTTATTCCATGAAGTGTTTATATTGTATTTGAGTCATGTGATCCCTTGATGTTCCTATCGGGAGGTTCTATAATGTAAACAATTCATGTCAAGTCATTGTGGGTAACCCTCCTATTGGTCAAGGGTTTTTGTCCCCGTAGTTGTGGGGCCCTAGGGTTATTAGACTATCCTAGAGAAGTTGACCCTAGGTGAGTCATTGTAAGTCAGGGAAATAGTCCCTACCATTGTGTTAAGGGTAACCCTCCTTGTTGGTCAGAGGAGGCAAAGTCCCCACAAGTTGTGGGGCACTAGGGTTATTAGACACTCCTTGAGATGTCAGCTCTAGTAAGTAATTGTTAAGTGAGGTCGGCATGTTGGATAGGGTTTCAAGTGAATGAAAGAATATAAATAGAGAGTGAGCCTCTCTATTTAACATACATAGACTCACTCATTCGGGTCTATGAGTGAGACAGAGAAGTTGCTGGGACAAGAGACACACTACTACTATCGGGAGATCATATTTATGTTTTTGGGTTTTACTTTTGGTTCTGATTCTATCTCTGAGGAAGTTGCGTGGTTTTCTCCATTTATAGTTTCCCCGATGGAAAACAATATGTTCATTGTCTCTTGTGTTTTATTGTTTTGCTTGTTATTCTCTCAGTTAAAGATCCTAATATAATGCTAGCTTAATGTTAAAAATCTAACACTGGGCCCTTAAGCTAGAGGTGTTATTGAGCACACAGAGAGGTGTTAGGCTCTGAATTAGGGCTGATTGGATCTTGGTTGAGAGATGCTATACAGATAATTATTGGATTAATTAGCACTCCTGGTTGATTTTTTGTGATTACACATGTACATAGCGATTCAGCTAAGATTTCAGAAATCTTCTTAAAAACAAATAAATAAATAAATCTCGTAGAAATGATTCTGACATGTGAATTAATCTGTTATGGTCCATGGAAAGGAAGCACCTAAGAAGTGGTGACCATTGGAAGAGGTGCTAAGCCCGTAAACTAATGCTACCATTGAGCACCCAAGGAGGTGTTAGGCTCTGATGCAGGGATAACCAGATCTCATTTGGGAGATGTTATACAAATAAGTATTTGGTTTACTGATCAAAATTTTGTTGTTATTGATTTTCTTTAAATATACATGAGCATATGATGTAGCCATGGTTTTGAAAATCTTGTTATATATTGAATCGTATAGGAATGAATCTGACATATGAATTAAATTCATTTTGGTGTTCGGAAGGGAAGCACCTAAGCTTGGTAAGCACCTAAAGGAGGTGTAGGCTCTTGAACAAAAAATATTATTGAAGCACCCGCAGAGATGTTGGGCTCAAGAACAAAGATGTCAGACCTCGGTTGAGAGGTATTTTTAGGTGATCCAAGGCATGTATAAATTTTTCTACCATTTAATGCACGCCCAGGTGTGGGGTGGGGAAGGGTTGTGAGTGACATGGTTGTCTAAAGCCAGGTTGAATACCTATGGAACCCTAGATCAGTCAGCTCTGGAACGAGGACGGACACCTCAAATAAGTAAGATCTAATCTTTTGTTATTTTCATTTGAGGTTCTCATTTCAAAGTTATCTATCACATTAGCTTGATGATAATCTTGGTGAAGTTGAAAAATTCCAAGCATGGAAGTATATCATCTATCTGAAGAAAATGAATTGGACACCTACATGAGTAGAGAGGTTCCAGTTCCAGAGGGAGATGAGGCTCAAATCCTTACACCATAAGAACTTGGTCAAGGCCAAGAAGATCATTCCTGATTCAGTCATGGATCAAATTGTACCATAAGTGTCTTCCCTAAAGACATTGAAAGAGATGTTTAATTCCTTGACCAAGCTATTTGAAGGGAAGAACATAAATCAGAATATTACTTTGAGAAACCATTTGAAGAATGTGAAGATCCAGAATGGAGAGACCATACAGTCATACTTTACAAGGGTCTCTCAAATCAAAGAACAACTTGTAGTAGTAGAAGAAGAAGTTGAGAATGCAGAAGTGGTGATATCGACCTTGAATGGTATCCCAGGATCATGGGATTCATTCATGCGAGGAATGTGTGCTAGAAGGAAGTGATTACTTTCAAGCAGACTCTGGGAAGAAGAAGAAGCTCGACTCATAATAAGAGACTAGAAGATGGGAGCAACTGAATATCAAGCTCTCACAATCCAAAGAAGATCCCTTAAGCAATGAGGAATATGAAGATATCAACTCTTGAAGAACATCTTATCCACCTTAGCATTTGGATAAGAAACGATGCTATTATGAATGAAAAATATGATGAAGCTAAAGCCTCAAGAAGGAGTCTACCCACGAAACAAATAAAGATAAGTATTGAATTGTCATTTCATGATATTGTTTTGTTATGCATTTGTTTATATTCAATTGATATATTATGCATGATAGAATGTTTGCATTAATGACAGTATACTACTAATATGCATGTGATGGGTAAGTAGTTCATGGTGCCATACAACTCTCCATTGATGCTTATCTAGAATGAAACCTCTTTGCTGACATATTGGATTAGTGCACAATCTCAATGTTGTCTTGGTAGAGATGGAAGGCATCTAGAAAGTTTCCATGAGATATGGATGATTGTTGTATTGGCTAAAATAGTTGCATGATCATATATTTATGCATAAGAAGTTTTCATTATGAATATACCTTATGACCATACAACTAATGCATTTGACTTGTAGGAAAGATCGCATACATAATCACCTACAACCAAAGAAGGATGAAACTTGTTTCGAAGAACAAGTGATGACAGTTCAAGATGAAGAATAATATGACAAATGCATCGACATCATTGATGTAGAACCTTCAAGCTATGAAGAAGTAACCAAGAAGAAAGGGAAGACCAGTTCAAGAAGAATTATGTCCACGATGTAGTATCGATACGTGAAGGGAAGTTCGTAGTTCCATCATGCATTAAATGGAAACATCATAGGATACAAGGAAAGATTCGTAACATGAGGCTTCTCACGAAAAGAAGGCATAAACTACAAAGAGACATTTACATCCACTGGAAGTGAAGTCACATGACAGGCAGGATCATGTGTGAAAATGAACGAAGGCCTTGCACGCACTCATAAGACACCCATGGGATAACACATACATGAGGAGCTTGATGAAGATATGAACCTTTTCTACAAGGTTGATAAAGGATGACAAGCTCATAGATAGGTATGAGAAGAACGCTTGAAAATATAGAGGATCTTGGTGTCCAATGACTCTAGATGGATACATAGAATATTAGTAGCAGAGGATCTTGGTATCTAGTGAACATAGATGGATACATACAATATTAGTAGCAGAGGAAGCTGCTTATCACTCCAGTCTAGAATGTTTCAGTGCATAGAGTACAGAAGATAGAGGGAGTATGATGCTTCAAAGGGAGTGACTGTAGAAGATCTTGAGGTTCGACATGGTACAACAAGATGGATATATTAGTGATGGCTCTAGGATTTACTTAGAGTAAATTGGATTCCAACCTTTACTTCAAGGTTGAAGGCGGAATATCAGTGATGCTCCTGTTATATGTCGATGTACTATTTTCTAGGCATGGAGGTGTGGCGGAATGTAGATGAAATTTTCCTTAGACAAGGGAAGTATGTAGTAGAGATCCTGAAGAGGTTCAAGATGATGGACTTCAAGGCCATGAACACACCTATGACATCGAACATGAAGCTATTTAGTGATGCTTCATCAAAGACGGTTGATGCTACGATGTATCATCAGATGATTGGGTCCTTGATGTACTTGACGAATACGAGAGAAGATATTTGCTTTGCTGTGAACACATTGAGACATGTTCACCTAATGGATGCAAAGCATCTAGTGAGGTACCTGAAGGGTAAAGTTTATTATGGGCTCAAGTATGAGGTGAATCAAAATATTAACCTGGAGGGTTAAGTTGATTCAGATTGGGTAGGTAGTGCCATCGATAGGAAGAGCACTTCAGGGTGTGCTTCAGTATGGGATGAGGTGTGATCTCTTGGTTTAGTAGGAAGCAATCCTGTGTGGCAATAAGTACAGCTAAAGCAGAGTATGTCACAACTTGTTAAGCTAGTTGTGAGGTAGTACGGGTGAGGAAGATACTGTCTGATTTATTTGATCTCCAGTTGGATGCTACTTGTATATATTGCGACAACTAGAGTTGTGTGAAGTTGTCAGAGAACCATGTGTTCCATGACAAGTTGAAGCATACCGAGATCAAGTATCACTATATGAGGGATATGGTGCATAGAGGAGTAGTGAAGCTCCAGTATGTTGCGACGAAAAAATAGATAGATGATGTGTTAATGAACCCATTGGCAAGAGTGAAGTTTGCGTACTTCAAGGAGAATCTTGGTGTTATCCAGATCGAGGTTCCTTCCAAGGGGAAGAGATGAGTCCATGAGCTCTTTTTGAGTCGCTTATGAAAAAATGTTTGACGGTTAATCACTTGTGAAAAACCAAACAAGAACTTTGCATATATAAATATTGTTGAGTATATACATAAAACCTTTCACTGGCACAAACATTTGAATCATTGCATTTTCCATAGGCCGACACAAACAAGAGGGTTCCAAAGTACCGCAATAAGCAACTGATCCTAGATAGTCTTGAATCAAAATGGGTCAAACTTCGTGGCCTGTGTGTGGATTTTTAGTTACGAAAGATATTTTATCTGATTTGTATTTGAAGGATAGTGGCAAGATGAGAGTGACTATGGGTGGGTATTGATTTGTGAGATGGTCTTGTTTAAATATTGGGATTGAGCAAGGTGGTAACTCCTTTGTTCAAAGGTCCATGTATTATTATACATTTGAAAGTGTGACCATGCACCTTGTGTTCAAAGGTCCATATATTATTAGACACTTGAAAGTGTGACCATGCACCCTGTGAAAAGGAACCTTCCTTACCTGAACCAAATGTCTGAGAAGGGTTGTATTGCTAAGCCCTAAGCAAGTTAAGTGGAACCAATTCCTAAACCCTTGGAATAAGAGGTCTCGTTTTAGAACCCCTTCCCCCAAAATTCATGAAAGTTGGACTTGTAAGTATAGTTCACTAGTAATCATATTTGATCTAGGTTAAAAAAATGTATTCTGAGATGTCCAAGATGTCCCATTGAATTGTTTATTAGCAACTAAAACCTTATTCTTAGGAATGCCTTTTTAAATACAAGGCATTGATCTGTATTTTCATAGTCAATATTTCCTTGGATGGTAGGATGGAAAAAACTGAGTCCTAGCCTTTGTCCACTAAATAGATGACATCATTGATAGTCAATATTTCCTTGGATGGTAGGATGGAAAAAACTATGAGTCCTAGCCTTTATAACATCATTGATAAGGAAGTTGAATCCATGGTCCATGACAAGATGTAGCCAAATAGAGGCAAATAGTTGTGTTTGTGAAGCACAAACATTACAAAAATCCTCTAAGCAATGTTGAACACCACTTAATGAGGAACATATCAACCATCTCAAATCACCCAATAAAGTTCTTCTTTAATGCATCCTCATTTCAAATCACCCAAAACATTTTCTCTCTAATGCATCCTCCCTTAAAAAAAGGGTGCAATCATAGATTAATTAAACTCCTAAAGAGACTTTGAAAAACAATTACATTCCGAGAATAGGTGTTTCATTGTTTTCAACTTTAAGAAAGGAGGGGAAAATTAAATTGGAGAGATAACCTTTAACTAGTAGTGCCTTCTTAGGAAATCCCTCGTAAAAAACTATTCATGGAAACACTTCAAATTTGTAGTTAACCTGAATTAGCCACACACTATGGAGTATCTCAATCCACCTTCTCTTTGCATCTATAGATAACCATTATGAACTAAGAGCAAGGTTGTTTTCATGTTGTTGATGAAAAAGGATGTACATCATATCATAACAAGTAGAGCTCGAAGTTCCATTCAAAATATTGCCAAAATAGACTAGGCATGTGATTATCATTTTAAAAAAGTCCTCTTACAAAATAGGCCAATAATTTCCATAACAATATGCATGTCCATACAAGAGAGGGGAAACAATCGATAAATAGTTCTTTAGTCCTTTGAGAGGAAACTATGGCACCCCACAAATCCATCCAATAAAAAATCATTTTCTTAACCAATCATCACATTTGAAAATAAACAATGTCGGAAAGACACATGCCTTGCACTTTCTAACCATAAATCATCCTTCTCCCCTAATCTTATCCTATCCAACTACCTAACATCTAACACTTCACAAAGAAAACTAAATTTCTCCGTATATACTTTTGATGATAAAGGAGCCAAAGTCTTGGAAATTGGGAGGAGATGAAATCATATAGGATAGACCAAATAATCCCTTGGTGCTACCAATAATCATATAGGATATAGTGCCTCATATAAGTCTACCCACAAGGGCATCCCTTGAGACACTCACCCACCAATTTTGCAACCAAGGTGTTGCATTGGGTTGAAATAGCTTTCAATATTAGGATTCCTTTATCCTTAACCAAAATCAAGAATCCATAGGGAGGAATCTAGCCCCACCATACTTTGCCTATAAATATGAAGGTACAATCTTCTCTAATCTACCAAACTAATCCATACTTCGACTCCAACAAGAAACATAATAGATATGTGATTCATAAGGAATCCTATTCACGATAGTCAATTTTGCAACAAACATAAGGTATCTATTCTTCTGGAAAAATTTAAATTGTATTTCCTCCAAACACCAATTACAAATAAAAGTTTGTGAAGCCTCATACCAAACAAGATGCTAGGATACCTTACTATAACAAATTGAAGAGTGAAGGTCCAAGTAGGAGGAATGGAATTAGGAGACTCTTGAAGACAAAAAAAAATATTCAATCTTTTGATCACTAATATTAGCATGAGAGGCCTTGGAAAATATGAATAGTGAATCTTTAGCACTGTCCACCAAGTGCGTGGTAGCTTGATTCAATAACCAAGAATCATCTACAAAATTATTATTTGTTATTTCAAATTCATATAGAAGTGAAATTCCATCAATAACCTGATGCAAGTGGCAAGAGCCCAACATATATCTAAGGGAATTAGTAGTCAAAACATTGAGATAAGGTGACAAGGGGCATACTTTCCTAATCAACGAATAGAGTGCAATGCAAGGAGAGAGTGCATCATGTACTTCAACAAAATATGAAGCAAGAGAGAGTAAACTGCTGACGATGTCCACATACTTTGAACCATGATGCATTTTACTAAAGGAAAATGTTATGAAGATCCTCCTAAAAGAATATATAAATCTCTTCCAATTGTTTCCTAGCCTCCCAAAGCGCTTAATTATGTTGGCTAACAATTATGTGGCCCTAACCATGCATAAATTTGATATTCATTTAAATGGTTGCTTCCCACCATAACATCCAATGTCTATCCGCAATAGGGAAAGGAACAAGGATCCAAACATGATAGAAAAAATAATGGAAATCACTAGAATGTAAAGTAATGAACATTAATCTTAAAGAAGAAAGAGTAATTTTATTCAATGAGATGACCTCAACCAACATGGACGTCCTAATTTGAATATGATATAAGCTAGTAATCTCCATCAAAATATCACTTTCTCAAATCTTACTAATGAAATAAATTTAATCCTAAGGTCCAAATATCCTATAAAGTCTAGCTTAAACCCTCTCCTTCAACTCAAAAAAGGTTGT
Source organism: Pseudotsuga menziesii (assembly GCA_001517045.1). Taxonomy (NCBI): domain Eukaryota; kingdom Viridiplantae; phylum Streptophyta; class Pinopsida; order Pinales; family Pinaceae; genus Pseudotsuga; species Pseudotsuga menziesii. The sequence continues at coordinate 226,296 of LPNX010532975.1, read as the reverse complement.
CTAAGTGAACTAGCCTCCATACTGTAATCCTTTTTTTCCCCAGTTTGTATCAAATAGATGAAGGGTAGCCTTACACCTCAACCATGGTTATTTCTATACAACGCATATAAAAATAACTAAACATCATCCTCAATCACCATCCACTTCCACCATATTAAATTCATGACCAATTATCCATTATGCATATGGTAGAGAAAAATCCATCCACTTCTAAAGGAAAGTTCATTCAACACTAATATTGTGTGAAAACAATGAACATAATACAAATAATCTCTCCTCTCAAAAGAGTAACCAAGATGCATCTAATATATGAGTCAAAACCATATGCCTTAACAAAATTATGTAGTTAAGGGGGTTGATCAAGAACTACACCCTATTCCACCCCCTCCTTGAATGTAGTTTAAGGTCCAAAATGGACCTTTCCCCAATTAACTAGTTTAATTATGAATCTCAAAAGAAATCAAATTTCCTCCTAAATAAATACCACATCTCACTTATAGCTTTCCAAAACTCCCCAAAGAACCTTGTTTTGACTTAGGATTGTCACCCCTCTCATGCTCTAAGAAAGATGAGAAATGTCCATTCAAAGAATAGAGGTTTTGTGTAAGAATTGAATGTATTTATTAATGTTACACTACCCAAGAAGGAGGCATCCCTAATAGGTGGAAGATACATAAATTCCTTGAAAGAAAATGTTTGGGAATCAAGACACATTGTTCTATGAGGGTTTTCCACAGGGATTTGGGATGAATCCCTCTTAATCTTGTTAGAATTGTCATGTCAATATTTGTCAATATCCATACCATGTCCTTGGATATTTACCCCTATAATATAATTTGAAAGAGTTCTCTTACTTCATGAGCTATCCACAGGACCATAATAAAGATATTATTCTAGGTATGAAATATGAATCGTGATACTCTTGGAAGTCTCTTAAGAAACCCCCTCAGTATCATTACATCCAAATACTTCTAAAGTATTTGACAGAGTGTCAATAGCATGAGTCCTTTTACAAACCTTCTTGGTCACATGGACTTATCTCATTGATGGATTAACACTCTAAGATGGGGTTTTCAATGACGTAGTATGTTTACCCTCACAAGCTACAGAGACTCATTTTCAATATAGGTAGTCCCAAACAAGGTGGCCCTAATATTTATAGGCAACACAAGCATTATGAAATTTTAGGCATCGCATTTTATGTTGATGAACCCCATCCATAATTATGACCGAAATTAAAGGTATAATTTTTTTCTATAGATCAATTTCTACACACGGACCCTAGGGCTACCTCAAAATAAATTCCTCCATCCATATATGATTATACCTTTTTCTAGAGGTAATAGAAATTTTTTGAAGAAAAGGTCGTAAGTCACCCAGAAGACAAGGGAACCCTACCCACAAATGGTAGTGGGTATACTATTTTGTAGCACAACATCTAGATTTTATAAAACGATGAAATAGAATTTAAAAGGAGTTAGATATGTCACAATGAAGTCATGTCATTAATTATCAAAACAATAAATAATATGGAAGACATATTCCAATTATAACACATTAAGTTATTATATTCCATCAACTATACAATAATGTGACACTATCACATGAAGTCAATTTGAATTATTATCTAGTGCATGAAACCTATTAAACGATATACTAGTGCCTAAATCCCCTTTGGTATCCACGCAAACTCTCTAAGTTAAGTTAACATCCTTATAACCATCCTATACGTAAACACATAAATTAAACGAAGAACTTATGATAAGTTCATTCTTGTGTTGATTAACCCTAGAAAGACTCAACATATGCGCTAGTAGCTTAGAATAGCCATGTGAAGCATTTAAGTCCCTAAATAGTGCAATAAACACCCCATGATTTATCCACAACTCTAACTATAGTGAAAATTTCCTAAAATAAGGGAAATATTCTCTAAGAGGAGGAATGTTCCCTAAATAGATATAAATAGGTTATTAGGATCTCAATGATGGATTAGAAATGGTAGTTTACCCATAAATAAATGATTTGACGTTTTAATTTCATGAAATATGGCAAACACTACCGTTTAATAAATAGGTTTGAGCTCATTCTTTCTTTTAAGTTTGTAACTTTAAAAGACAAAAGGCCATCCTTCATGGATTAAGCTACAACAATGCCATTCCATTAGGTGCCACATTCCACAATAAGTTTTATATGAAGTCAGGAATTTCCAATACAAGTGTTATACACATCCTATTTAAGTTTTACAAATCCTTTAGCTCCTTCTCAAGAACAATAAATTACTCCTCCATTGAAAACATTGTTAGAGGTGTTTCTATTTTACTATAATTCTTAACAAACTTGGTATGATACCCCATCAATCATAAGAATCATCTAATATTCTTCAAGTTTTTGGGAACTATCCATTCCATCATAGATTCAATCTTGTTAGCGTCCATTTCAAAACCTTCATGAGCTACAAATTGACCCAAATATTCCTTACTCCCAAAAGAACACTTATATGGATTAGGATATAGGTGTTTGTCCTCCAATAGTTTAACACCTCTAAATTTATATGGTTGGAATTTACCTTCTTTTTCAAGACCTCTAAATTGTTCTAGTTTTGGATCTCCTTCGTCTTCACAATCTATGTAGAAAGATTTCTTCTCACTACACTTATAACACTTACTATAATTAATATCACAATTGAAACATATTATATTTTCTATTATTTCATACATTTTCCAAGCCATCAACCTTGTAGGATAAGTGATGTTTGGTAAGGTTCTTGTAGTGATTTTTATACTTTCAATTTTCATTCCCATAATATTGGAATTCTCCAATGTTTTAGGTTTGAATATACATACCTAACGATAAATTATCTCCTTAAATGTTCCCCTAAAGAGATCAAACCAATTTTTCTCTTCACTTTTACTAGTACAAAATGTGAGATAAGTGACGATATTTGGTCACCACAGTTTTTTCAAAGGATACATGACCAAATTTGAGAAATTTTAAGTTACATAACTAAAAATGACCAATATAAATGACCAATCTAGTCACACAATAAGAACTAAACTAAAAGTGACCAAGATAAATGACAAATTTGGCCACAGGATAAGAACTAAACTAAAAATAACCATATAACAATTTCTCATTTATTTGGTCAATTTTAGTTGTGTCACTTCGACAATGAAAATTAATTACAATTTTGACAATGAATTTGTATAATTTACTAAATTTTAACACTGCATATGGATTCAAAGACCCCCATCCAGCTAGAGTATTAAAATTTAGTAAATTGAACACCATGTCATGTGTCACAGCTTAGAGATTTAACTGACACCAAAATATTAGTGTTACGTTTGATCATGATGACATCCTAATGAGACACAATCACGATGAAATACTAGTGAGACACCAAATTATTCATGATGTTATGTCGAGCACTAGCACCGTTGAAATTATGGGCATGAAGAATATCATTTGCACCACTTACAATAATGAAGTTATACTCGGATAAGGATAATATTTGATAGCTCTTACCCAGCAAAAGAGGTCAACTTGATCATGAACATTTCCAACATCTAGGAAAACATCGACTATCTAGTTTCATTGTGCCACTCGGAAATATTGGTCATTATCTCTTTGGAATCTCTACACACAGATTTTCCAATGCTTTTTGAAACCAATGATGAAGTATTTGGTCATCGTTGTCTACGACTTGCATATATGATTCTATAACCATATTGTTGGAATGATCTTTTATTTAGTATCTAGAGGAATCTGGTATTTATATTTAAATGTTTCTAGTACAATGGCTAGTAGATTTGAAAACACGTGTTGTGATCTCAATGATCCTTCTTTCCTCTTGAGGACTGGCACTTTATCTAAGGAGTAAAACATTATAATTTTTAATTCATATTTTAATGCACTCAAACCACTATAAATGCACTCATTATTCGGATTGTGAACCTACATGTCGATGACAAAGATCCTGGCTTGATCAATACTACAACTATGTATACTTAGTTTACTTTGGATGATTACCTAAATAATTGTGTATGCTAGTTCTAGTGAAGGCAAGCCTTGTTGCGTATGC